>CM040630.1:23351500-23375616 GCA_022818045.1 Neotoxoptera formosana | reverse complement strand
TATCGGATTTTGAACATCCAGATCTCTGATGATTTCTGTAGGTAAAACAATCATTGTATAATTTAGTTTGTAGACATAAATGTAATTTGTTGTGTTACCATTAGGTAATTGGCCTATTTGTCGATCCAAATAGCCTCTTCCTGAGTAGGCTACTCGTCTCAAGTATGCCATTGTATCGTAACGGCCATTCCGTATGCTATCCAAAGCATCAGCCAAAATGTGGTTGTTAGTATCTCTGGATGTCACAATAGATCGACGAACCTATAATTATATATAGGAACATCATAAAAGGATTATCAAAATGTACTAAACAGTATATTAAATTATCTTACTCTTTGTCCACTAATTATTTGCCAAGTTTCTCTCCTTATTCTGGCTTCAACAGAACGCAATCGATCTACAAATTATTGATACATAATAATTTAATGTTCACACATATAATATCTGTTATTTAAATAAGATATTTTACCGTAGAAAGTCCACACAAGCGGGTGGCGACCAATAGTGGATCTTAGCATGCTGTGGAAGCTCTCGACGTAATTGTTTGTACGGATGTTTAATCCGTAAACTGTAAAGCCTGCTGGACGGATGATGTTGATCCAATAATTACGAATCTAATTCAAAAATTCTGTCACATGGTTTAATATGCCCATTCGTGTGGCAAGATTTGTAATTGCCAGAAATGCTCCGGGAATATTGAAGTCTTCTGGAAATTCAGGAACACGCTCTGCTGGTAAATGTGGTAAAGCTATAATCTATTATCAAAAACATGTAAAGAAAATTATTAGCATCATATCAATTTATATGTTGATGAAACTTTTTTGTGATTTATTATTACCATTCTCACTATTGTGGCCACATTATGATTTGCAATCGTTAATCTTGACATATTGTGCGTCTGAATGAACCGTACTATGCTCTATCAAAAATAATTCATGTTAAAAAAAAATCTGACTGTCTTAAGATGAAATTATAGTGTTTGAATATGTTACATACAGTTAACATATAACAATTTATATTGGTATTAAAACTGAATACATGATAACAGACTTTAAATTAGTAGGTATACCTGGCTGAAATGGAACCAACACCCGACCAGCCGACATTCCGGAATTACCCTTTGAACAGCATTGCGCAAGGCAATTTCAAAGTCGGCAACAACAGTTATGTTTTCCCAATCAAATATTCCCTGAGGAAAATCATTTCTCAGAAATTGCCAAAGCCTCATATACATATTCTCCGTCCTGCGATTTAACAGAGCATACACCACAGGAACGGACTAAAAATACAATAGTAACTAATATTATATTATAATAAAAAATGTAATATTAATAGTCAACAGATCACTTACGATATTATCCAAGACAACATGAATTGTCACCAGTTGTTGGGAATCACCAGGAGCTCGTGGTATGACGCCAAAAGTTCCATCTACTGCTAGAACTCGTGATTGATAAATATATGGCGAAAACCTTTGCAAAAACTGCAAATTTGAAAATACCAGTCCCCCAAAAGTAATTTGTCCATTTTCTATGAACTCCAAGTTTCCGTTAAAAAATGGAGCTTCGACATCATCTGTGCAATGCATCAGATGATTTCGCCATGTCGGCGACAGTATAGTGTCTCCCATGGCCCTTAAGTTTTCGGGAATAGGCGGACTAGAGCGACGACGAATATAGCGAATTGCTCGAAGAGCTTGTTCAGCTCGTACCTCCAAAGCTGCATTTGGGAATCTAAAAAGAGAAAAATTAATTAAAGTATTTAGCACATTTCCGCAGTTATATTACAAAATATAAGTCTACCTTCTAGCTTCTTCTTCAAAAATAGTTCTAGCTGATGTTCCCTCCACTAAAGCTCGCTGTCTCAGCGCTTCATTGAATGTACCAATTTCAATGTCGTGTCCGCAATGATGGTCATGTCCAGAATACATAACAATTGGCGCATTTATCGGATATAAAGGCATTGATGCTGTTGACCTACAACCTTGTTCATACCGTGAACATCGGAGTTGCCTATATAATATAATATAATATTTATTCATTTAGCAACAAAAGTAAAAGTTATATAAGTTTATTTTATTTTTAGCAGCTCTAATTTATTTATTTATTGCAGGTGCCAGGTATATGATATTCTTTTAGTACTTACCGCCGATTTGTTGATTCATTGTTTTGTACATAAGTATACCCAAGTGGATCAGCGTACACCATGCGTCCTCTGAGCCCCGGGATTCTTCTAGACACTTGAGCCCCTTCCTCATTGTTTTCCATACCTCTGATAGGTGACCTCGACCGTGATCTTTCATTACGTTCATCTAAGTTGAATTTATATAGCATAATAATTTATAATACTGTTTAATATAAACTACTAAGTACCCAATAATTTGTATTTAGTCATAAAGAATTATTTAGCTTATAATATTATGTTGAGATTTGTTCATTTTTTTATTAAAGTGCCCACTAAGATTTATAAAATTTATTTTGGATTTGTATTTCGTAATTAATAATTGCCAAGTTTGCATAAAATAATGTAGTAACTAGATGTGAATTCAATAAAATGTATCAATCTGTAAATTAACTCAGTATAAGCTCAGATGTTTTTATAACATAGGTAAAAAAAGCGGGTAAGTGGATGTTGCTCTGCTGTACAGTAGGTTGCAAGTGGGCCCCTTAAATTGAATATATCAAATTTGAACTCAATGATATAATAATATCATTCTGAGTGAAGACGGTCAGCCTATAATGTTACTAAGTAGGTATATTTTATGATATTACTGTGATTAAAGTACCTAATTAATTGTAGTATTAGGCATTAGTATAATAGTATCTGCTAGAGTAGGTTGATTCATTTTTGCCAGAAAAAAATTATATTTGAAAATGTCACTGTGTGTATAAAATATAATAATATATTCTAAAAGTTTAATATAATATCCATGAATAATATTTTTAAATTGCAACAAAATAACTAAAATCGTTATTTTTGGTTTTAATGTTATGTAATTTCGTCCAAATTTCAATTTAAAATGTCTGTAAAAGCAGTGCTGTAGAAACCGCGGTGCGGGCGGTTCATTGCACTGAGGCCCCATGTTTCAATTTCTAATATGGGGCCCATACTTAAATAAACTAATACTAGACAAGTCCTCATATGATTTTGTATTAAAATACAAATCTGACATCAATGATCAATTCTGACTTTACCCGTCAAGTTTTATCAATTACATCACTAATTGGTCTAGAACAATGTGCAGATATCAGAGACTTAATAAATTTCATTATTCAATGGCTTGTAGTTTTCCAGATGTGTGAACTGTATGTTTAATATTTCTTGCGATTCCGGTAACTGTGGCCTCGGCTGAGAGGTCATTATCAAAATTTAAACTCATTAAAAATTATTTAAGAAACTCAATGTCTCAAAATAGACTTAGTAATATTGCTATTCTCAATATAGAAAGAAGTAGAACTGATGAACTAGATAGAGAAAAAATAATTGACAATTTCGCTAATGCTAAGGCCAGGAAAAAAAATGTTGTGTTAAAATTAATAAAAAAAAAATATATACTGATGACTGATTTGTATTGCTTTTTTATAATTGTTTAAATTAAATATTAATGGAAAGCACACATAGGGGGTGCTTAGTACAATATCACCCACAGGCTTCAAATTAGCACTCCCAGTCCCCATATGATAACATAATATTATAATATAATTATTTTTAAATTATAATACACTATGTAGAGTATAGTTGCTTAATAGTTAATATAAATAAAGAGTAGCGATTATATTATTAACATTTATACAATTTCAACTTAATTATTAGTTATTAATTTGTCTATACAACTATACAAGACGTATTGAAGTATAATTAATTAAAGTTTTAATTTATTATATTTATATTATAATTATTAACAAGTAAGAATATTAATAAGTAATAATTTAAAATTCTTGCAATGCAGATTATTATAATATTATTAGGGTGGTGTGGACTGTAGGGGGCAAAGCCCCCCCCCACGGATCTGTGTACCATAAATTATTCCAGCACCCCTATACATTCATACCCAATGTGAGCCTATGTAATGGGCCCACAGATTAAATTTGCACCGGGGCCCATCTAGTTCTAGCTACGGCACTGTGTAAAAGTAACCGTTTATATAATTTATGGATTTTTTGGTTACAGTATTATTATATAAAAGAATCTTTATTTTACATTTTGAATCCTTAGTTATAAAAATTTAACATTTAAAATTCTTTAATTACAATGATTTTAGAGATTTTAACAAATTATATCTAAATTCAAACTTTAAATTCTTATGAAAAAAAAGTGTGCCTACGTATCTTAAATATTTTTTAACTGCGATTGTAACAATATATCAGGAGCTTTATATTAAACTTTCAAGCTTTTTAATCAAATGAATACAATTTTATCGACATCTAAAGAAAAAAAAACTGAAAATGTCCGCGGTAAACCAGTCAAAATATTTTTTAAATACTATGGTGTATATAAATTATAAAATGATAATATAAACATTCAGTGATAATTTCATGTATCTACGATTATTTGTTTTTCGAAAACCAATTTTGCGTAAAATTTGTCTTTTTTCCTTAATTTTTTATTTGTTGTTCATTTCTCGCTTTTGAAAACTAGGTACTGGGAATTTTAAATTTTGACCTCCCGATTGCCCAAAATACTAAAGTTGAAAATCAAAGCATTATTTCGACTACTTATTGTGCACAGACAAAAAAAAATAAAAATAAGACACATCATTGTAAAATCAATACATTCGAAAAAAAATAATGGATGTACTTGAAATATGATGGATATTTGTGTGTGTGTACAATGAATTGTATTTTAAATGAAAAAAATATTTATCTTAAACATGTAGGTATTTAACATTTGTTCGATTTACTAAAAATTTAAATAATTTGAAAATGTGATACAAGTTTTTTTATGAATTGTTCTTTTACCAATTAGGTATCAAAAAACATCAAAAATACATATTCAAATATTTTTGAATAAGCGTTTAAAGATAGAATTGTTATGAAATTTATCAAAATCACTAACATTTAAAAATTATTTTGTAGTTTTAAATTCATAACAATTTATCGCATAGAAAGGTATTTGCATTATCACAATTATCACTTCATATGAAATTATATTATGTGGTCGACGCCCAATTTTTCAATTACCTATTTTTTATTTACAAATTACAATCTACTTCTTAGTTTTTTACTTTTCTCATTAGTCATTAAAATAAACAAATAAGTGTATACTCTAAAGCCTACAATTAAGACAAATTCCCAAGTAGGCACCAATATGTTTCAAAATATATTATAATTTAATAAAATTATCATATTATTTTACATGGCAATATATTGTCCAGTATATACTATATATAACGACTATCTAACCAGACCTTTTACTCAGGGCCGTCCTTAGCGGACCCGGACATTTCGCCGCCACCGATTCGCCGCCGGACATTTCGCCACCACCGTTTCGCCGCCGGACATTTCGCCGCCACCGTTTCGCCACCAGACCAAATTTCAGACCAACCCTTCCAATTTTGAAAACATACTCACAATTAGTTTATTTTTTTAATTGTATGTTTTAAATTTAAATCATATTAGGTAATTACTAATTTATGAGTAGTGTACCTAAATCGAGTTTTAAATTAAATAATTTATTTCGTTGATTATAGTAAGTCAATATTGGTACAATTTGTTTTAAGATGCGAGGAGCAGTTTAATAATCAATATTCATAATTCATACACTAATTGACTCATACGACTACTGCAGAGCCACTGATTATACTGAATCTAGGTCAAAATATCGTTTTTTATAAATAAAATGTTAAAATGTAAAATAATACAATTACGTGGATTAGTAGATAATACTAAATTTTTAATAAAAAATAGTTTAAATATTTTCTAATAAAATTAGCACAAATATTCATTTGTAAAATTGCAAGCATCAAAAATAATTTTTTAGAAAATAAAAAGATATACCTACACTGATTTTGTGAGTTAATTTTCTTCTTGTAGTATACATATAGAGTGAACTAGAAGCTTTTAGCTTATGGCAATAGAAAATGATGTTCTATACGAAATAGATAATGATGAAATTAAAATACTCAAGTCTAAGAGCACACTTTTATAGGATAAGATTTCTAAATAAATATAAAAATATTGTAATACGTTAATAATTCAAATTATTCACCTGTATTGTGTTATACAGGTACTTAAAGACTATTGTTAACATAACCTATTCAAAGCTTGTATTGATGTATATAATAATACATTTGGGTGTATTGGTTTTACAATGATGTGTGTTTTTTTATTATTTTTTTTTTGTGTCTGTGTACACGATTAATATTTGAAATAATGCTTTGATTTTGAACTCCAGTATCTTGTTGGATGGGTAAGTGAATCTAGTTAGTACTTTTGGGAGGTCAAAATTTTAAATTCCTAAAAGGGAAAAACAATTGAAAAATTAAGGAAAAACTGGAATTAAAAACTCAAAATTGGTATTCGACAAAATCGATTTTGGTTTTTGGTGAAACCCTAACACAAATTACCGTAAATACATGCAATTTTCACTGATTGTTTATATTAGCATTTTCTATACACCAATACACCATAACATTATTTTTAAGAATATTTTGACTTATTTTGAACTGTTTCCGGACAATTTAAAATTAAAATTTTTTAGTTTTTTTTTCTATTAATATCAATAAAATTGTATTTGTAGTGTAAAAAAGCTTGAAAATTTAAAAGAAGGCTCCTAATACATTTTTACAATAGTAGTTGAAAAATAATAAAAATACAAAGTCACAAATTTTTTTTATAAGCATTTAAAGTACAAATTTTGACAAAATACCTACGTAAAAATCATGAAAATGTAAAAACTATTTTGTGTTTGATATTCATTTAAGATTTGAAAATTTAATACAAAATTCTTCATAAGTTTGTCTTATTTTATCAAAAAAAAAAAATTTTCACTTGCAATCCTGCAACAGGCACTCTGTTGGAGCTCTTATTAGTTATTACAAATATATTTGTGATATAGGTACCAGGTACCTAATACTATAGTTATATAGTGTTGTCAGTGGCGCAACTAGCACAAAATCTTAGGGGGGGCTATAGCCCCGCCTCAACATTATACCAAAGGTAACCTGTGGGGGGCAAAGCCCCCCACGCCCCCCCAACCATCTTCATATTTAAACACCATTAAAATACATTTACTTTTTAATTATAATTATATATGCATCATAAAATAGTTATTTAAGTTTAAAAATTCATCTTTCTTTTATTGATAGATGTAAATTGTTCTAAAATGATCTCAGGATCAATTTCTACATGTTTTTCAATACTCAGTATTGATAAATTACTAAAGCGATCTTGATCCTTTGTAGATCTCAAGTAGGTATTTATTCGTCTCATGGCAGAAAATGCACGCTCGGATGTGGCAGAAGAAATTGGCAATATATTGGCAACTTGAACCATCTTGTAGAAATTTGGAAAAACTTTTTTGGATAAATTTTCCTGAATGAGATTAAAATCATAGTTGTTTTTTCATTATTACAGAATATATTTTTGAAGATAGCCATTTCATTTTTCAGATCGCCTTTTTGGTAACTGATATGATCATAGGAACGTATTACCTAAAACTGGTGCTATTGGTTAGGACACCTAAATGATACACAGTGTCCTCATCAAGGTGGATATATATATCCACCTTGGTCCATATAACAGATTATCAAATATCACTTTCAATCGCCAATTAACCAGTCAGTGTGTACATAATACGAATGATAAAAACGTGTATCATAGAAAAGGTAAAATATGAGTATAGGACTCTGTTATATTAACCACGATTTATAGAAAGGTAGGCTATATAAAAAAATTTTAAACTTTAAAAACTTTCCAAAAAAAAAAAAAGAAAGAAATACAGCTGAATTTTTAAAGGTATATTAATATTTTAGGAATCAATTGAATAATTTATTTTGGGGGTGCTATTACAATTTTTGGGTTGCGCTTATGAGTGTTATACAGTGTTGATAACGGACGCCGGATGCTACTGCCGTTGTCCCGGAGCAATGTCGTACCCAGCTGATTGATTGCGTGCGGGTTTGTGTGTTGTTTTGTTTGTTGCGTGTGGTTGGTGGGGCTTGCTACAGTTGCACCAACACGTCGGATGTGCCGAACCTACCGACGGTCAAATAACGAACGAACGCGTTCAACGGTTCGAACCATGATGAAGACTGTAGAGAAGATAAGGTGAAATCGCTTGTAGTTTGTACCACGGACTAAGATATACTTATTCTTACGTATATCTTAGTCCGTGCCCCGTGGCTTGTCCACATTCCGGTCTCAAATTTTCTCGGCAATTTGATAGTACAAAATACAAATGTAGGTAGGCGCCACCATTTCGCCCGAAGGCCGGTTTTTATATTGTAAATACATTGTTTTTAATGTAAAATATTTAAAATGTCTACACATTTTTGTTGTTTTTCGATACTATTACTAAAAAATTTAAATTGTGGGCAAGTAAGAATTCTTTTTAAGTAATTATTCTATTCAATTAGGTACCTACAATACAAAAATAGTTACAATTTAGGGAGTTTTATTATATTTTATTTAAACAACTATTATAATATATTACACGGATATATAAGCTTAAACTGCTTACCTAAATTATTTTGCTTTTTATTTTTCTCTCGAGTTTTTTTGCGTTCTCAGCATCACATACAAAATACATTCTAGAATGTAAATACAATTTAATAATATTTTTAGTTAATGCATTTGCTTGTTCATCACACCCGAGTAAGTTTATATTCAATTTGTCTGTTCTTAACTGATCTAATATTAAAAATAATAATTTTTTTTGGATTTTAGTTCTTGCAATAATTGAGCAAATGGCGTCTTCGAGCTAAAACAAATAATTAAGGTAATCATTATTAGTTAATATACAAGTATATTATACCTAAGCAAATTTTTTATGTATTTATATTTATTACGGCTCAAGCCCTATGCATTTGAGGACCCTATCGGAGACTACGTGCACTTGCGTCAAATGACAGCCGGGGCGATGACCGCGGTAGGTACCGTCTAACAACTGAGCATCTTAGTCGGCCAAATTAACTTTTTACCTGAACTAAAAAAAAGTGAATTTTGGTTTTCGTCAGTAAAAATATTATTCATCATCGTAAACGAAAAAAAACCTAGTGATTAGGTTTCGCATTTTTTTTTCTTTTTTATTAAAAATGTTATTTTAGTTTTTATTTGATAAACGTTAGTGTCATTATTAGGGCCCAGATTTAAATGCCCTTAAAAAATGCATTATACAGCAAAAATTACTTTAAGAATGCCATATAATTATTTTTTATTTATACAATATGGTAAGTTTTTAATGCATTTGAGTACTTTTTACCAAAAACATGACCTTAAACATGAACATAAGTAGGTCGAGTAGATTTGCTACGAACGGATTTTGCGGTGTAGTTTCGACCGTTATTTTGGATTTCAAAAAAAATTTGGATTTTTCAATAACTTACTTGTTTTCAAATTTTCAAATTCATATTTCATTTTAGGTTAATATATAGGATAATAATAATTTAAGTAACACGATATGAGATCATGTACACTTTATTGCGTTGATCAAATAACACACAGTAAGTAGGTACACACAGTTCAGTTATGGTAACACCGTGGTGGCGTGGTGCTCGGTGGCGTTTCGGCGTCGGACGTCGTGTTAACGGTCAAGCGGCGTGAAACAAAGTTACCAGCCTTTACCGTCGATCGTACATCCCAAGCGACCCGATCTCCCGTCGGGATGTTTTTCGTGTACCTAATTCTGATTTTACTTACGCAAATCGGGGGGTCCTCAATCCACCACAGGCGAATGGCCTACCAGTGGCGTCATTTCAATTTTTAATAGAAGGGGGCAAAAGCTTTGACTCATATAACTGAGTCAAAAAAAAAAAAACAGAACGCATCCCTCCCAAGCTATTTTTCACTTATATTTTTATCTTCGTATAATTCCCATCTTTCATAACTCTATAGGTACGAGTATGAGGCAAAAGTAGCCTTATTTAATAGGTGGCAAAAAAGACGTGGAAGAGCTAAATAATTATGATCACTACCTCAGTGACGTCAAACTTTGTAAATAACAACATGAAACACGACTGATAAACCTTATTTAAAATTTTTAAATAGGTAACTTCTGTTAAAGAAGTTTTTTCAAAACTATGGATAAATCTAAGAGTGATAATTTTGTTTTTAGAATTTTTAGTTTATATAGTGTCCGGCGTATATATATTTGAGATAAAAAATTATAAATATTAATTATTATTGTGTCAAAAGTGCTCTAGTGCTTACACAATATTATATTTCCTCAAAATTATAAAAATTAAATTATGTTATTTCACCAACAATTGAACTGATATTTTACAATCAGACAGGGGCAAATACCCACCTTGCCACCTCAAATGACGCCACTGTGGCTTACCTCTTACTATAATACTGCTCGCATATTGTCCTCGATCCGACGCAGTCGGATTACCTACCTAGATGTATGTCAAAACCTTAATTTTGAACATTGAACACAAGATTCCTCATAAGTTTACATACCTTTCACGAAAAAAATGTTTACCGGAAAGTCAAACTATATTTTATGAGCGTTTGTAATTAGACATTGGATTTACCCATAAATTAACGATTTCTCAGGGAACGATTTTCTTATTTTTATGTAATTCCGAAGAACCGTGTACATTTGAAATTTTTTTTTAATGTTGAGATTATCAATACACTTTTAAATTTGAAACACATTTAAATTTTGTTCTGAGCTAATAAAAGGCTTAACAAATTTTAGATTTTTTTGGGGGTTTTTTTTCTATAAATATCGATCGGGATGATTTTCGTTTGCTCAAAAAAATAAAATACCAGGTTCCTTATATATTGTTATAATATAGGAGTTGTAAAATACTATTAAGAATAACAATATACCTAAGTTTTATTTTTTTTCAACCTAAGTGTTGTTTTACAATTCCAATTTTCCATTCTGATCGATTGCTTGTCTTTTTGTAAGGTTTTTTTAAAAAATATTTTTGTTAATTATGTCGTTGTAATTTTGTTTGAATGTTTTCTTCAAAAATATATTAAAGTATTAAACCTACAGTATTATTAATAGTATATAAAATTAATTATTTTAATAGCAATAATATCCACATAATACACTTAGTTATATAGGCTGACATACCTTCTTCGCCCAGCATAATTTTTCGTATAAATAGAATTGAAATAAAATTTAACACATGTCACATCCATTACAGTGACAGCTCTAGAAACCTACTGTACAGCAGAGCGGTACCAACTTGCCGACCTAGTTTTTACTTGTTTGTATTACACATAATTAAAATAAAATAGAATATTAAATATTATATAGTTGACCCAATTGTGTGTGTCATAAAATGCTTTAAAACAACAATAAATTATTGAACATCGCAAGACATAAAACATCATCATCGTCCAAGCGGATTGCTCTGATTGTAGTTAATACTACCTAAGCCACAGATCAAAAAACACCGGTTATAAGTAGGGCCCTGAACTTGATGACCTAAAAATCTTTAAAAAATGCACACACAAAAAAAAAGTGTTAAAATGACTTATAAATATCAAAAAATGACACAAAAAATAACAAAAATGACTATAATGACTGTGAAAAATATTAATTTTTAAAAATTTACGTTTTTTAATAATTAACTCATGTGTCAGAAATTATAATTCATAATTATTTTCATTAATTATATTTTTTAATAATTTATTTATTATTTTATTAGTATGAATTTAAATTACGCAATTTTTTGTACACATTAAATATGGTTTTATTACTTAAACAATATAAATTAAAGTTATGTACTAAAAAAAATGTGTGATATTGTTTAAATACTACTAAACAATAAATGTGTTACACTGAGCTATCAAAGTGTGTTTAATATTTTAAAATAAAAAAGATTGTCGATTGTCCGTTAGTAAAGTCTAAATATAGTCTATAAATCTATTCTGAGTAAACCAATCAAATCGAAATTACAATAACACAGGAGTTTCTCACGCACGTCTGAACTGGGCCTAAAAAAAATTGAAACAAAGATACAAAATAATATCAATACGTAAATAATTGAAAGATTCAACTATACGATATAAATATATAATATGTTAGTTTTTTAAATATTTAATTTTATCAAAATAATATGGAATAAAACATATTTTTTTGTGGAAGAAAAATGCAATCATACCGACGAAAGTAGAAAAATGCATAAAATACACTAAAATTGTTAAAAAAAATGACCTTACAACTGAGAATAACCAGAAAAATTCAAAAAATGCAAAATAAAATTTGTGCCATTGAATGCTGCATGGCACAAGTCAAATTTCTATAAAGAAGGGCCTTGAATACAAGCATTAGATAAAAAGATGCAAATGCATCAAGTTCCGGGCCTTAGTTATAATTAGTATTTAATATTAACCGTACACTCATAATTATTGTTGATTATAATATTTTTTATACTTAGTAAGTACAAACAAATATTAAAAATATTATAGTTTTTTTGTGTATGAATGATGGTTCTGATTAGAACCGAATTAAATTAAATTTTTTTATGTTTAAGTACGAACTGAATTAAATAATTTATTGGAAATTATAGTAATGTATATGAGTTGAAGTGGATACTAAAAACTTCAATGGAAAAATACTACCGTTTAAGTATTTGTTTAACACTCATTACACACATTATTATATTACCTATGTAAAAGACGTGTTTGTAAGTAAATAAATGATAATTTAATCAGAGAACGTCAAAATATGAACATGAATAAATATTTGTTTAATTAATTGTTCTTAGAAAAGTATTAATATTTAATATATGTTGACACAAGAATAACACAATAAATCATTAAACATATAATACATCAATGTTTGTCGTTGCGTGAAGGTAGCTAGCTATGTGTTGTATAAATAATAATTTAAATAAGAAAAAATTCTTCTTGAATATTTTTAGAATTTCACAGGTTCATTAATGGTTAAGTTAGGTTATATAATATGTTAAGACTATGATCAAGTGATATATTTCATTGTTTATCCAATTCATTGTGTCTATACATAAAAATTACGAGTTAAATTGGAATTATTGTAAAATATTTTTTGATTTAAATATTATTAAGTCATCGAATTTTTTTGTTTAATTATGAAACTCCATAATATTTAATATTAAACTTATTTCAAATTTTTATTTCATATTAACTTATATTATCTTCGTCATTGTTAATATGTTCTAGAAATCGTTTTGCAATGTGTAATTTTAATTCAATATCAATTCTATTGTTAAGTAACTAAAACCATGTAATTTCTTCTTCAAAGTACCACATTATATGGTTCACAAAATTCTTAATAGCCATCTTTGAGTCATCTGTTTATTATCGACTTTTATATCGATAATTTTCTTGTTTTTTCAAAAATATTTTATAACTTTAAGGAAATATAACATCTAAACTAATATTCAAAAAATCATATAATATCGAGGCAAAAAATTATTTTCAAATATTTCATCTCAAGTTTAGTAAAGAGAAATTGGTTGTGTGCTTGGGGAAATAAAAATATTAAAGCTATAAGCTGTTATGATAATATTCTGGTCTGTAAAATCGTATATGCATTTAGGCGATACTTTTACCAAACAAATATTAACTAACTACGAAAACCATTAATTTATTGTATGCTATTGACTATTTATACCACAAATATATCCTAACCATTCTACGATAAATCACTATTGTCGTTATAACAATAACATTTTTTTTTTTTTTTATTTAATATATTAAAATGTGTCAGCATACCAGATGCTATTACAAGTTTAACAATTATACAATTTTACAAAATATAATGTTATGTTGGTTGAGTCGAATTGTAATTGGTTAGGTATAGATATTTTTAAATAATATAATGCGAAAAGGAAAGGAGATAAGAATAACATAATTTGATACAAAATATATATTATATTATTATAAGTTATATAATATACAAGTTATATTATAAGCTGTGACTTATGAGAATCTTTGTTTTCAATTTTCAAATATTTTAACCAAACAAATATTTATTATCAATAATGATAATAATAATAATAAAAAAATGTACCAAAGCTTTCTTATGCCTAAAAATTGCTCAAAAAGAGTTAAAATATATTGAACATTTTATGGTATATAGAAAATGCTAATAATACAATAATACAACATTGATAATTTTAAAACATTTATATTGATAAATGATGACCAATTTGAAAATGAATAATAACTCAAAATATAAATGTATAGATGGATTTGATATGGAACAACTGGTTGGTTCAAACAGAGTAATAAAACATTTAACTATATACAATTTAAGGGGCCTGCACGCGACCTGTTTTTTTGCTCAAAAACATGCCTTACAGGAAAAACTCTCACCCCTCGTAGATTGGTCCGATTTCCGTAATTTTTTTTTTGTTAGATAGAGGAAGACTTCTTACAGGGCGCATTGGACTTAGATTTTCAAAATTATTTTTCTAAGTCTTATGTTACAAGTTTGAATTTAATCCATTTTTACAACTTTTTAGTTTTTGTATTATCTTTTGTTTTTAGCAACGTTTTTACCAACTACAAAATTTGGTGCTGATTAATTGTAAATATTGCAATGTTGTTTTATATTTTTGGCTGCATCCGAGTTTCGACTCAATTATAAAAATTGAATTTAAAGATATACTAGTTTTGTCCAGGGTTTTTTTCACGGATATACCAATTCAAAATTCAAGATCTTAAATTGTCCATTTTTTTAGAAATGATAATTCTGAGATTGGTAGATTTTTAAAGTACATATTTGGATTGCCATTTTTAACACCAGATGAAATAGGTGATTTTTTTGCTTCTGATCTGATGAGAATCAAACCAGTTGATGAAAAAATAAATTTATTTTTGGATTACATAGTTGATAATTATATTTCACCTGAATCTACTTTTTCACCTCGTATATTATGGGCTGAATTTTCACACAGTGACAGTACCACAAATAACTGTGAATCATTCCATTCTAAATTCAATGGAATGTTTTGTCATGCCCACCCAAATATTTATCAGTTTATAGAAGCTTTAAAATATGTTCAACAAGATTCCTACATCAAATTAAGAAGCACCATAGAAAGGAAGAAAACCTATATTAGCTAAAGAAGATTTTATTAAAGAAAAAATGTATAAATACAATTTTATTAAAGAAAAAATGTATAAATACAGTTCAGGTCAAATATAACGATTGGAATTTGTAAAAAAATATCCTATAAATTCAATCCAATTACAAATTTGTAAAAATTTATGTTTTTTGACTATTAATATTATGACAGTTTGACCTTGACTATTTAGTATTTACTGCATTTTTAATTATTATTATATTTATATATATATATATATATATATATTATTAGGATTAAACTATGAAAATGTACTAATAATATGAATATTTTTATTTTTTATATACATTTCATAACAATATTTATACATATTATTAAAATTATTAAGGACGGAATTAGTAGGTATAGATATATGATACTTTTTTTTGTTATTCTTTTCTACATTTTTTATTATTATATAATATGTATTATTAAGAATAATTACAATTGAATTATGCAAATGTACTAATATTATGAATATAAGGACCTATATTTTTTGTATGCATTTTATAACAACAATATTTATACAAACTATTACGACCAAATTATGAAAATTATTAAGGAAGGAATTAGTATATACCTTTTTTCAACTGGAACGAAATTGGTATGTACCTTTTTTTAACAGGGACGTAATTAGTATAAAAAAAAGTTCTCGGGATAGAACTTGAATGGAGCCATACTTTGATATAAAATATGTATACTGATTGTTGTTTAGAATTGTCATGATTCAAAATCATTGGATCCAAGTACAGTTGTATCATCAAAATATAATATTTTTTTAGATAGAGTAATAAAAACAAATTATCCAATCAGTACTCTAGTCCATTTAGTCAAGGCCTCTAGTCAATATCCAGTTACTAGACAAATAATGTATAATAATTCAGTCGAAAAATGGTAAAAATACATTTTTAAATTTTAAAATAATACATCAAGACTGAATCATTTATAATATTAATTTAATACAATTATATGTAATACTTTATAATTTGAATTACATGGAAAAATTATAATATTCAATTACATAATATATGTAAAGTTTGAATGTTAATTTTGGTTTTTCTTGTGCATATATACTAAGATACCAAGAATATATTATATTATACTTAATTATGTACTTCTTATAATCAAATTATAATCAATTTTTTCTTCTAAATCGGCTTTAATTTTATTATACAACATTTTCTGAAATAATAAAAATTAGCTTTAACCTGAGAAATGAAATATAAAAGTAACTGTTTTGCAAATAATTAAGTAATTTTGGTTTTTATAAAAAGAGGATGATAAAAAAAAAATAGAGATAAAAAGATTTTAATAAAAAAAAAATTGGTTATTGCTTATTAATTATTAGTTATTATATTACATCAAAATGTCGTCTTATGGCTTGTTCTCTTGCTTCATGTTTATGTATGAGATTTATTAATTTGGACTGTCTTAATGCAGTAGCTACCTCAAGTGGAGTTTTTATTTTGATCTTGGAATTTTTGTAAAGGTACATTGTATTCATTAGATGTACCCGATCTCCACTTCAACTAACTTGTCTTCAATCTCTTTCATTTTACTTTGATATGACCTACAGAATGAATGTAGTATAGAGTATTAGAACATCATTTATATACATGTGATAAAAGTATGAGTTAAATAAATAAATTAAAGAAAAGAGAAAACTGATTCCAAATTAGTGGTTAAAGAAGTTCTACGTTACTTGTTATTATGTATTTAAAAGATCAAAAATAGTTTACTTGTATAGTTAAAGCATCATTTTAGATATTTTTGTGTAAAATTGTACCATTTTTTTTTTATAGAATAAAATGGAATAAATTGTGTATAGTTGTATGGAGTATTAATTAGAAACTGTAATGATAACATTTTTAATTAATATCAGTATCTAATCATAATTAAGTTATATCTAAATGGTCTTGTCTTATTTTTTAATACTTCATTTTTAGTGTTTTTGTTTCTGGTGACCAAGAGAAATATATACATATTGTGTAAGTTAAGATACTAACATTTTTTTTAGGTAATTAAAATGTTCTTTGATAGTTTGTGCTTCTTTGTCCAACTTTTTATGTAATTTATCGTTCTCCTCTTTGTTCAAATCTGAAGATATAAAATAATAAAAAAATAGTTTTTATTAAAGTTAAATAAAAATCTTTTTGTTTTTAATCATCTTTACCTGAACTATTTTCAGTTTCAGAATCTGATCTTTTTGAATCCGAAGAACAACTGGACGATGATTGAGTAATATCAGAAAGTTTTTTCTTATTGAATGGGATCCCGTTAGACATCGATGTTGAAATGTTTTCAGCGCCCACAATTTTATGTATTTTATGGATCCACTCTCTTCGTATTTATCAACTAGTTTTTAAGTCCTACTAGCAATAATGTCTGAATTATGATTACTAAAATAAAGATAACAATATGTATGTATTTATTAATCATTATTAGTTTGATACTTAAACTTGCTTATAAATATACCTGATAAAACAATATCAAAATAGGAAAACTTATATATATTTCAAATAACTGAAAATAATACTTAAACATCAATAAATGTTTAAAAATATTGTTGAGAAAATACTATTTACACTTTGACTGCATACTGAGGATATGAGGATGTGATGATCGTCCAGCAACGCGTTTGACGCCTTTTGACGTTCAATATATATATAGTAAATAGTTTATTATTCCTTATGCATGGTTAAATGTTATTTCATTGTTATTTAGTGTGATTAAACGCATGTTTTAAAATATGTATTCATACACCATTTGGACGCATGATCATATAAGAGCAGCTTCTGTATGTTTTTACATACATACTGGGTGAGAACTGAATTAAGACATACGCGATCAATGTATTAATTATTTAAATTGTTCAAAAAAAAACACGATCAATTATATTTTTATTATTTTGAATACATAAGTAGAAAACAAACCACAACTTTTCTATTCAATGTTTTAGGTGGTTTACTAAATATTCTCAATTAAGAAGCCTATTCATTTATTTGAAATGATTTTACAAATGTATATTAAAATGATACCTTGTAGCAGAAAACGTCGTTAGAATTTCAGAATTAATAATTATTACCTAATAAGTTCTAAAACTTCCACTTAGTTTGTGCATCGTAGACTTAAGACTTGGGTGATACAATAATACGATTATGAGTACCTAATGGCACTACCTAATGATAATTTTTTTTTAGTTGCATACAATAAATCTTTTTCCAGCACTCATGTTATACTTACATCAAAGTCTAATAGAGACTATAACTTGTTCCATAACTAACATGTATGTTTGAATATCATCTGCTTTTTGAATCCAATATGTTTTTTTGAATTTTCAATCAACTGTTTTTGTTGTTGTGGAAGATAATCATTGTGTCAAATTTGTGATGCATTCTTCACTGCTACCTTAAAAATAAACAGTCAGTAAATTATTTTGGATCTTGAAATAATTTAGAACACTAAAAATCATCATTATGTAGGTATGTATAACAATCATAATGGCAAAATGCATTGTCATCGTTCTGTAATGCTACACACATTATTATATTATATAGCATTAGAATAAAAACATTTAGATTTAAGAAAACCAATTATACACTAAGGTCCATAATTATAGTATTAACTACTTATCACTTTACGCCGATGATTGGGACATGCCACAATTACTGTTTGATCAAGGGCGGCATCTCACAATCATCGTCTATTTAAGCATACACCGCACACACAACGGCGCTCAGTCGCCCACTCGATAGCCTATAAACTGTCATCATGTCTTTTTTATATATATTAAATTATTCTATGTTCTTTTAAATAAATTAAATTAATCATAATATCGTTGTCAAATTTTGGTGTATCTCCTCTACCTTCTCATCTCTGGTCAGAATCTAATCAACATCGGTAAAGACTCACAGTATCCGCAAAAAGGTAAGTGATACTCATTATCCGGAGATATATTATATTCTTAAGGAAAAACTCTCGTATTCACCCCCCATAATATACCACGTCAAGTGGGTAATTTTATGTAATGAGTTAAAGATATCAAATTAAATAAATCATACAATTAACCCTTATGCAAATGCATCTACTATTTTAGTTTAAAGCTTAAAAATTTTACTCTATTAAATTAATTACATTATTATCATTATTTATATCCTAATACCATATTTTTAAATCATTACAGTTCATATAAAAGTTTAGCATATAGATTCAAAAATGCAGTACAGAATCACATATGTTTGAAATTAAAACATTTAGTTATATACTTTTATTGTATAAACTACTAATAAAATTATAATGGCACAAAATGCTTTAAATATCAATGAAAGTTTAACTTTTTTGTCTGCAACATACAGATTAAATCAATTATAAAGACTTATACATGTAATTTGAAAAAGAATTAATATTATGTTTCAATAATGATAATATTACATAAAAATAATAAAAGCAATGTTTATCTTCCATAATATGCAACATGCATATTAAAATAAACCCGATAAATTAATTGTTTAAATAGGTATAAGTTGAATAAAATAAATAATATTCAAACACTTCTGAAATACTTACCTACATTAATGTTTTAAAGAGACAACTTGTCCCTCAACTAAAATGTATGTTTGATCAACTGTTTTTGTTATTGTGGAAGATACTAATTGTGTAAGAATTGTGTTGTATTATTCACAGGTGCCTTAAAAAAAAAAACAGTCAGTAAATGATCTTACGCGTATCTTCTCTATGTAGCAAGTTATTTATGACTTTTTAACCTTTTTTTTCTGAAGGGGGGAGGGGTTGAGACCCAGGAACGAATGATTATAAATGCTTATTATGACAAACTCATTATATGTAATCTTACTTTTATGATGGGAACTTTTAAATTTAAATAAATATGAAGACTGTTTAAAGTTTTTTTGAAAAGTTTTTGTTTAAATAAATGATATCAGCGAGAAATTGATTGTAATATTAGTTTGTATGTATTTGTTTTTATAATTATAAAATATTTACAGTCTACGCACGTTAGTACATCATGTTTACTCATGATATAAGAATAATATAATATGATATTGTTATAGTATGTGTTTACTAATCTTTCAAAATATGATATGATGAATTATGATATTATTATTATTATTATAATTTATAGTATTAATCTGTGATTATTACAGTATAAAAATTAAAATAATTTGTTAACATTGTCCAAATGACAAATGTTGCTGGGCTTCATTATTACCACGGGCGCAAAATGGGGGAAAACAATAGGTAAAACAATCTACAAATTTAAAATGCTATAATATTATAAATTTGTAGTTTTTTTTTTTTATATATTTAAATAATATTATACATTATGTAAAGGCCATGTTAATTATAAAATAAAAATTATCACTGATCTTGTAGAAATAAATGTATAATATTATTTTGATCCTATATTATTAGGATTGTGAAGTAGTATTATAAGGTAAGATAATATGAATGGTGATTGGTAGGGGGTGTCAGGGGTAAAGCCCCCCACGGGTCTGCTTGCCCTTAATATATTCAGCCCCCCCCCAAGTCAAAAGTAGAAATTGCGCCCATGATTATTTATTACCTATATAGGTACATTAAAATATACTGAGTTGGCTACCTAATTATTAAATGTTATATCTATGTGTAAAACATACTACTCCACCGATGGTATATGTGTATTACATAAAAAGAAATACGATGCATATAAATATATTAAGAAAAATGACAATCTTCAAACACTATCACTATTTATCACCTATCCAGTACAATTTATTACTGACCTAAAATCTTTAACTAAATTATTAAAATAATTGTTTTGTTTAAAAATATTTAATAATTAATTAATTTAGGGGTTTATTTTTATAAAACTTAAATTTTTATTATTAATTTTATAACTTAGAAATGATAGGTAGATGTAGACTAGTATAGGTACAATTATTATGATTATTACTTCACATGCATATCTATTTCATAAATTAAAATTAGTTTTTATGTAATCAATAAGTAAAATAGCATAATACTTGATATTTTTCATCTACAAGGAAAATCTATGAATCATAAATATGTTTTATAATGCTGAATATCAATAATACATCTACTTTAATACAAATAATAAATAATATCCAATAAAATAATAATAAATAAGTTAGTAAGTAAGTAAGTAACCATGGTAAATAACAAAAATCTTACAAAAATTGGCAATGAAAAAAAAAGTTGTATCTAACCCAAAAACATATATAAAATGTTAAAAAAAATATTAAAATAAACCATAATTTGATAATTGATATAATTTTTTTTTTTTTTGTTTAACTTTGTAGATATACTTGTCATTTTTAACAAACGTTTATATGCATATGTAATGCAGGTGCAGGTACAATATTAAATTTTCCAGCTTTTTGTAATTTTCAAATGCAATGTTTTCGGCCAAAATTAATTCAACTTCCTGTATTACTATTAAAATAAATTACTCTAATAGCAATATAATAGGAATCATAAAGGATACTTACGAACATAGAGTGATAGACTGCCGTTGCCCAGGATCGATTTTCGTTCACAACAATTTCATATCATTGAATTCAAATCTGACAAATCCATTACAGTAATTCACTCGACACATACTAAACAACAGAGCAGTGCCCATCTTTTAGTTGTAATTGTCAATACCTTACGTCTGTATATTGTAATTGTGAGTCATTATTCTTATTCACTGCAAAATTAAATACCTATAGGACTATCCTAAAAAAAAATTTGGATCTCTATATTATAGTCTAGGTACTTAGTTAATATAATAAACAACGCCCTTGCCTTATTACTATTCAACTTTCCAGTAATTCATGTAATTCATTGGCAGTTAGTAGATTTTTATGAGACACCACTTACTGGCAATAAATTCAGTGGCGGTTTTGGGGGTGAGGCAAGTGAGGCGGTGCCTCACTTAAAAATGTAGGAAGAGGAATACCTATGTTTTTTTAAGCAAATTAGACATTATTAATTATATTACATTTTTGTTTCTATCATTTGTATAAATTAGTATGGTCAGAATTTTGTCATAGTAAAATGTCAAAAAAGAATATAACATTTTAATAATTAATACAAACATTATTCCGTAGTTAATAGTTATTAATATAATAATAATATAATATTATGGTATCAGTTTATACGGGAGTACGGCCGCACGGGTCGGCGGGTCTCGTTATCTTCCGCCCGTACCCGTAAGAGCGATCGCTGTCGGTGCCTCTCACGTCTGGATGTATTTAACATTACTAAATAATCCGAACCCGCACTCACACGCGCCGTACGCATTGCACACGCACTCCTTAGGCGACGATTGAGGCGGCATGTAAACATTGGCTCGGCCGAAGAAAATATTAATGTACAATATAATTATTATTGAATTATCATCAGTGTTGGTGACACTGCGTAAAAATCAGCAAAACGACGTACAATATTATTACAATCGCGGATATATCTTAGTCCGTGATTACAATACTGCAGTTATCTTCTTTTCGTACTTCGTGTTTTCGTAATTTCGTCTGTCTACTATCACTAACAAACATTTCCACTAATCACTTTTATCTCGTAGTCGTAGACCGTGGTACTGTACTACTGTGTTTAGTGTGTCTATTTTTGTATCTATAATTAGTTTGTGTTTTTATTTTATAATTATTCATACATAAATGACAATTAATGTATGTAAAGTTTTTAGTCGCCTCAGTCAAAATTGAATCCCATAACCGCCACTGAGTCTGGCATTTAGTGGGTAAGTAAGAGTTGATTTTTCCTTTCTCTTTTTTTGACGCAAGTAAACTTCCAACCAACCATTTTTCAGGCCCTGGAAAATAATTAATACAAACAAATATCATAATAATAGAATTTTCAAAATAGATTTTACTTTGATACTTCCGTTGATGATAAATATTTTCATAATGATTCAATGTGATGATAGATGATCAGTCTGATTGAGTGCCAAAAACGTAGAGACTACTTACATGTCAGCTGACTGTCCTTTACCAATAGACAATGAAATAGACTTGAACATATTAGAGGACAAAACTTTAGGAGATTTGTAGTTTAAAAATAATTTGGTAAATACAAACACATACTCAACTATTATTTAATCTATGTTATATTTTGAAACGTAGTTTCTTATGGCGCGATGTGAGCGGAGGGACCCTAGCCCAGAAAAACCGTGCACATCGAAAATAAAAGCGTAAGTCGCTATCTCTCTTACTCTTTACCGCGGTCTCTCTCGCTCTACGGTCGGCTACGTTGTTAATGGGTCGCGACTACACGTGTAATGAACTACACGGTGTCGTATACCTATCTTTCGATGGTACACAGAATAATTAATATAATTCACACTATAGAATAACTATATTGAACATAAATAAAGCACACAAAAACTACAGGTCTCTAAGAAATTACCGTCGTATGGCTTTAGCTATAGAGCCCGTGGTGCTTACGTACTTAAATATTATAAAGAATTGCTACCTCAGCACATTTGCTTCATTGGCCTATTATTACTTAATATTATACTACCATATAACACTCCCTTATGTTAAAAAAAAAAATATGTCCTCATATTTTAAATTTTATGCTATGCAATTAAATGTATACAATAATGAAACAAAATTAAGAAAAGGTTAAAAAAAAGATACAGTTTTTGTCTTATGTTATCCTAACAGAATGTACATATAACATAATTTATGGCTTGACAAGTATGAATGTAATACATATTTAAAAAAGAGTGTTTGGTTAGTTTTTTTTATTTTTTACATATTTGAAATTAGTTAACTATGGTTAGGGTGGTCACAATAACAGCTTATAAGTAGATGCTTTTTTTTTTTTTTTTTGAAACGGAAGTGGTTTGGGATAGGATTAAATT
>CM040630.1:23247309-23351400 GCA_022818045.1 Neotoxoptera formosana | reverse complement strand
AAACTAGGTATGGTCGGTTGATTAATAAACCAAAAAAATATCTAAACTAATTGAAAATTTTTATTGTATAATTAACTAATTATTATTATTATTATTTGTTAAAGAGTCACTATTAATTATGTTAGTAACTCTAAGTAGTAATGTATAAATACATTATATATAAATTGTTTAGTCCCAAAGAAGGGAGATGTTGTATTTGTTGATTTTGTTAATTGATAAGTATTATTCTTATCAATATTATTATTATTATTATTATTATCATGTTTTAGAGGTTAGGTTCAAGTCATTGTAACTAACTGGCGAGTGGCGTTATGATTTTAAAATGTGTCACACTTAATAATGAATAAAGATGTCAATAATTAATAAACTGTAATTCGTCGCTTGGCGTGAAAAAACTCCTATGTGTAAAAAATCGCAAAATGACATTTTTATATTTCTGAATTCAGAAAAAAATACGCCATCTAGTGATAAATATTTCAAACTGTTTGGTGTTATAAAAACATTTATATTCTTCAAAACAATGAACCTCCTATGTTAGCGGTATAGAAAGTTTTATCTGATATACCTCCCAAGTGCATAGGCGGAGGTTTGTCACACTGTTGGTTTGTACGAATTTCGCACATGGGAGTTATATCAGCTGGTGTCGAATTGGAGGGAAGATAATTAAATTCTTGTTAATCTTTATTAACATTATTCATATTTTTTATTTCGTTTCGAATTTTTGATGGCTGAAAGCTAGACTCTTCAACAATAACGTAAGTGTAATTAAATTTAAAATTAAGCTTATTGTAATAATACGATTGTGTCATACTATAAAAAATATTGAAATATAATTACATAAATACCTAATGGCTAATTTAGTCTTATTGCCCATTTATTTTTTAATTTCATTCCATAAAAATTTAAATTTCTAATTTTCCTATACATCTCCATTTTAGAGTATGAATCGAGCAAGAAAATTAGTGAAAATGGTTGTCCCTGATATCATTAAAGTCACAACCCTAGAGGAAATATGCGAGGAAGATTTAAAACTTTTAGAATCAGTAAACAATGTTAATGAACATGATCATGAGAACTGGGCTGTTGATGAAAATGGAAAGGAAGTTGACTTAAATGTATATTATGATAATTTAACCCCAATAACAACCATAAATAATTCTAACAATTTCAACAATTATGATAATTATGAATTTATTATGACTGATAATACTAACACTTATGAAAATATGAATAATACTGAAACTGAAAAAAGTGCAAACGTAGATAATCCTACAGAGGAAATTAATAGTAAAGTGGACTGTGATAATGTAAGTGTATATATGTCTGTAAATTCTATGAAAATTGGTAGAACAAGTAAGGAAACTGCTTCAATAAAAAGAGTTTCCGGAGACCCTTACATGGGTTCCAATGTAACATTTTTATATAATGCATAGAGACCACAGTTTCCGTCTCCAGGTACATTCTCGCCGGGTTTATAATTATTAAAAATTGATTGATTTCATTATTATCATTGATATTTTCGTTTGTATTATAATCAAAATGACTCGATTTTAATTTATTAATGTTGTCGTTATCATTATTGATGTTTTTATTAATATTAAGGTTACTAGAGCATAATTTTGCTTTGTTGTTAAAATTATCGTTAATGTTGTTAATATTTTTTATTATTTTATTATAATGATAATGATCATGTATCAAATTAATAACCTTTTCATGTTCTTTTGTTTTCCAATTATTTGTTATATAATTTGTTGTTTTGTGACAAATAAGTAAATCTATATTAGAATTTTGGAATTCATAATAAATTAATTGCTTTATGATGGACCAATTTCGTTTGTCTAGTCCAGCTGCTATAGTGGGAATTGCGATTTTATAATCATGTAATTTATTCATGGTTTTTTTTAAATTTTGCAATGCATTTCTTATGTTTTCATATGTAGGCTTTAGAAAATATTTTTGTTTTGTTATCGGGTAATAAATTGTTCTATTTCCTATATTTATTGGAATGGCTTCACCAACCATTGGTTTTAATTTATTTAATTGGGCCGAGGCGTCTCCAAATTTGTTTTTTATTTGTGCCACTAAACCTTTGTTCATTTTTAAGTCTGCGGAAATACAGTGTGCTATAGAATACTCAGGGCTTGTTTGAAAGATATTTTTCACTTCTTCTTTAATAGTATGTACATTGTTATTATTGTTAATGTTGTGAGTTTGTATTACTATGATGTTATTACTAGTTTTGTTGCTATTATTATTTTTATGTAGTGTTAATGTGTTATTTTTGAAATCTATATTGGCATTATATTGGTATAAAAATTTATTTCCAATTATTATGTGACAAGATAGATTTTCGATGACATATGCTTTGATTTCAAATTCATGGGAGTTTATTTTTATTTTTATTAAAATTGACCCGAACAGAGTTAAAGGTTCATTATTTGCTCCTGTTAGTACAATAGGTTCTTTTTTTAAATCACTATTAGGAGGCATTAAAGTGTGTCTGATGCAACATATATTTGCTCCTGTGTCTATTGTTACTGGAATAGTAATATTATTTAATGTGGCTTTGATGTATAAAGGTTCGGTTATGTTATTTATTTTATATTTATATTTTGGAAAATCTGAAGATAAAGGGGAACATCTGTCAGTAAAGTTTAACCTAGAAGTTAGTTTTTTTGGTTCTGATTTATCGATCGACACGTTTTTGCCGAATGTCCTACTTTGTCGCAAATTTGACATGTTATTGTAGGTTTGTTGAAATAGCAGTTTTCTGTTCTATGATTATTTTTTAAGCATATTTTGCATTGTTGAGCCTGATAATTATTTTTATTTCGAAAGCACGTCTCTGTGGTGTGGTTGCTAAGTAAACAAATGTCACACTTTCGTCTTTTATTATTAGCATGGTTTTGATTAAAAAAATTGTTTTGTCTCATTAAATTTGAAGGTTTGAAATAATTATTTTTGTACGTGTTTGATTTTTCATTTTCTAACAAATTTTCAATTTTTTATTTAACTTCTCATTATTTTCATTAGACAATTTTAATTGTTCATTGAATTTATCCGTTATTTTATTTATTTGGTCATACATAATTGCATTTTTTATATCCGCTTGAGACTGAGTTGTTTCTACTGTTACCATAAATTCGATCAATTCGTATTTTCTTATATTGTCTTTTAATTGCTTAAGAGTGTTATTATCCAGAACGCCTATGTGTTTAATAATATTAGGTTTTAAGCCCTTTATAATTGTGTGTATTAATTCTGTTTCAGGCATTGTTGGATTTATTCTTTTACATAAGGATTCTATTTCGTTGACGTAATTTATTGTTTGTTCATCGTCTAGTTGTTTTTGCTTTTGAAGTAGTAATTTTAACATATCTAGCTGAGCTGTTGGTTTAAATTCACTTTCTAGTTTGTTTTCTAAATCAGCCCATTTTGTGTCGTTAATTAAATTCGATTCGTTGTTATCATAGAAAGTTAAAGCGGGGCCTTCCAAATATAAAGGTAAAAATTTTATTTTTTCTTCACCAGACCACCCATTTATGCTAGCTGCTCTATTATATTTTTTGATGAATGTGTCAATATTTTCAGAAATTAGACCGGAAAATGTATTGGGTTTATAATATGGTTTTTTTGTGTTGTCCATTTTATTTGCGTTGAAAGTATTTATAAAATCGTTTGGGGTGGTTTCTCCGTTAAGGTATAGTATTAGCCTATTTTTTTAATTCGGAAACTGTGCCCACTGTGATTAGGTTTCGTTTGTCGAGTTCAATTATTAATTGAGGTTTTAGCAATTTATTGATATCTTTTGAAGAGAGTATTGGTATGTTTAAATTATCATTAGGTTTTCCCGAGTCTATAATTTCGTCGTTCATTTGTTATTTATTATTTATTATTATTATTAATATTATTTTTTATTATTTTTTTATTTTTTATTTCGTGTTACGAGCCACGAGTTTGGGCGCCACTTGTAGTAATACAAGAATAGGCTGCGCACACAATATGTATATATTTATCTCTTTTCATTTACATGTGATTTACTATATGTACATATTGTGCACGCACTCTAGATTACTACCTTCTTATATACGTACAGGTATACACACACAAATGTATATACACATGTATACATATAAGGACTTGATTGTGTATTAAACCAACTTACCCTACTTTGACTGAATGCTTACCAGGTACTTGATGGATGAAAGAAGGAGAAATAGGTTTAATATTAATTTACTTATAATTTGATATCAATTGACAACACAACTATTATATTAGAACTATTTAATAAAACACACTTAATATTAGAGATATATAAATATTACAAACAACATATATTGTATGGCTCACCACGTATGTCTGTCCCCGAGGGTGTACGCAGGGAGAGTGATGTTGTGTGGATCGAGGCGATGGTCGATGGGTATCGTCCGAGTACAGATGGGAGACATTTATGTATGAAGGACATAATAATATATGACCACAGATGTTTATTATAATATAAGCATCTGTGTGACTGTGTTTTATATAATATTATAATATATATTATGTAGAGGAACATGATGATAATACTCTTCTTGTATTATTCAGCTATGAAGAGTGGCTATCATTACATTTACATTTAAGATTGTGGGCAATTCCCCTTAAATAATTCATTGGTGTAATTTCGTTATATTGACTTACGATTTTAAACAGTCGTTCATCATAATCATTGTACTTTTTTCTTTTTTTCGGACTTGGTTCACCCGACAAAGTTTGTTCCATTTTGACCTAAAAATAATGTGATTTAATAATATATTATTAAATACATAAATATTATATAAAATACCTCTTGTAATGACTGTTCTTGTTTAAGAAAATTTATAAATTTCCAAATCGTAACATGATTTGCTGCAAGTGCACTGTTAAACGCATGATGCCAACCTTCAACAGCGTTATTGGTCCGTGGTTGATATTTAAGTACTGAATCATAACAGTTCCACATACAAAAATCAAACTGGGGTGAGCGTCTCCGGTTGTTACGATTTGGTCGCCCTATCCATGTATCTTCAAAATAATTGATTATTGGAGATAATAGTTCTTCATTTTCCAAAAAATAAGTTGAATCTATAAGTTCTTCGAAAGTTCGAATAACATTAATTGTTGGAATAAACGCCAAAGCACTCAACGATCGTATTTGCATAGAAAATTCTACGTCATCACCATATATTTGTTGTAAACCACAACTTTGAATTTTCCGCCATAAACATTGTTGAAAATGGAAAAAACAACCTTTAATTTCTGTTGTAAGAAATTCATCTTTATAAGCTGATATGAAGGCCATTTCAAAATCAACCATAATTCGTTGGGGCGTTAAACTGGAAACTGCAGAGTTTAACGCTTTCAGAACTTCAATATATGAATCTTTAGAACGATCTACCGTTAATATATATACCAGAGGAAAACTTTGGTTATTTTTTGTACCATGTATAGTGTAAAGTTGTGAAAAAAATGTTGGCACTGAACGAAATGTGCCATCACCAAACCAACTCGAGCATTCTTTTAACATATTTAAATTTTCTAAAGTTGAAAATATTAATATACGCTTTTGAACTTTATTATCGTAAAATAAAAACATGTCACCTTTGTTTGTTACAGAATATTCACCAGAAATTATTAAATCACCGACATTTACTGGATTAGCTGGAGGTTTTTGTTGTTTAATCCTTTCTCGTCGAATTGTTTTAGATATTTTTTCTATGTTCGGTAATTGACCAATTATAGATGTCGGGAGAGTTTCAACTGCACGACTTACTAAATTTCTAGGAGTTAATACAGATGTTTTTGCTTCTTCTTTTATATTTGTAATAATTTCTTTAATTTTTACTTTAGCAATATCTGGTGCGTGTGAGTAATGAACAGATTCTTTTATTATATCCCCTAAAATTAAATTAAAAATTAAAAAAAATCTAATTTAGTTAAGTTGTATTAATTTATATTAAGTTGTACATTATGTTATGACTAGAGCGCGGATTTTTATGCACTTTAAAGTATTGAAATATGCAAAAAATATGCAGTAAAAATCATGAAAATATGCAAAAAAATATGTCGATAACTGATACAGCAAGAGCAATTTAGATTATAGGTAGAAACACATTTATTTTCGGCATATTAACGATTTACGGACAACAAAAAACGATATAACCGAGTGCCAAGTGGTATGTCGATAACCGACTGACACAGCAAGAGCGATTAAATTTACGTCGTAATCGATTATTTATCTTATAAAGGTTTAAATAAATATATATATATATATATATATATTATTATTTAGTGACTATGAAATTTAGTTTTAATTTTTCTACTTGACAAAATATTATTTAATACATTTTTTTAAATTTTCGCTTCAATATGCAATAAATTTTGAATTTTTCCAAAATATCAAAAAATATGCAATTGCATAGAAATCCGCGCTCTAGTTATGACGTTATAAAATTTAAAATTTATTATAAATGTCAACGTTTTGTAATGTGTAGATTCTATGGTTAATTTTTGGTAAATGATTATAATAATTACCTATTTCTTCTCGAGTAGTTGTATAGCATGAAGTACATTTATATGTTTTGTACTCAGAACAACGCCAAATGAATTTGTTCACACCTTCTTTATAGAACGTATGAAGGTATCCATTATACAATAATAACTTGTTGCCTTTTTGACTTACAATAAATTGTAGAGGCATTTTTAAATTTAAATCTGTTGTATTTTAGTGAAACTGGAGCTAGGTTAAACGATACAAGCTGTGTCTATTCTGACACACTGTCGTATCGATACAGTCGTTACGTCGATAAAATCGTTTATCATGGTCAGTAATCGCAGTATCGCACTCGTAATCGTGAAAAATATATCAGATAATACAAATTGCTCAGTGTGACAGTGTAATATTGTGATTAGTTATTTTTTTGCTTTCGGATTATTTACTAAACATTATTACTAGAAAATATACTTACTTCGGTAATCACTTTAGACATCAGATTTTTATCTACTTTTAATAATTGTTGTTATAAAAAAATAATATTATTATAAAATATTTTCATGGGAGATATTTACATTGAAGATATTTTTAACAGGAGATATTTTAAATCGAAGATATTTTGAACTGGAGATATTTTAAATCAGAGATATTTTTGACTAGAAATATTTTGTATCGGAGATATTTTGACCGGAGATATTTTTGCGGAGATATTTTGACCGGTCACCAATTTGAGTACCTATGACTAGTTTAAAAATATAAAATAAAACAGACTTCTCCTAGGAGCATGCTACCTACTCTATATTTTTTTTTTACAGGGAACATCTATGAACTATAAATATGTTTTTATTAATAAGTAACCATAATAACGAAATGTTTGAAAATTGTTCTTGCAGAAAAAAATTTCTATCCATACCAAAAAATATATTTATGTTAATATGTGAAAATACATAATCACAGTGTAGGTACTTTCTTAGTTATAATAGTATCTACAAAATACTATTTCAGTATGAATCCAGTTAAAGTTTAAATTACATAATAAGTAGGTACATTCAAATATAAAATGTATACCATTTTTTTAATGTTATTATTTATTCTTGTATACATACTGATTTGTATTGTGGAATTACTATAATAAATTATACAATATATACCTACATTTATTATTTTAACTTTAACAAATTCCAAGTGATTGTTTCACTTGTCAATCCATTTACTTGTGAAATTCAAACTACGAGTATTGATAATATTGAATGATATTTATAAGGTATGTATTGTAAAAATATGTATAACACTTATTATTGAAAATGTGTAAAATATAATGCGAACACCCAACATGTGGGGAATTATAAATACTTTGGTTGTTTTAATTTATGTTATATCTAATAATATAATTAACCAATTATCAAATAGTGTTAATCAACCTATATCTAAAACATTTAGTATAGTAATTAAAAGATTCTATTGATTGAATTATAACAACCACATTATAATTATTATATTGTGATGTATTACATATTAAATTAATAAAATAAGTTAAGGGTCCTCCATACTACCGAATTCTAAGGAACATTTTATAGGCAACTTCTTATACATTTGGCAATCAGCCTTGTCGTTGTATTAGTCGTAAATGATCATTAGTAGTAGTAATCCGCATAGAACAATATATCACTGCCTACTCACCCCACCCAACCGATCCATAGATACTAGTCAGACGTTGCTCGCGGCGGTCACGCGATGTCTTCTTGGAAAAGTCCCGTTCATAATTGTTTCCGTACATAATGATAACAATAATAGCCACTCGGCTTTTTTTTTTATATTTACCGACAACCATCGAGAACTTGTAGCTTCGGCCGTTCGGCGTGAACATTTAAAGAAATCTTGCACTTATTAGGTATACTGTATACGGGAAAAAAATAATAGTCTTTTAGTTATATTATAGTATTATACTAAGTTTATAATGATATATTGATGATATTAAATAAGTAGGTACCAAAAAATTTACAACTTTATTATAATTACACAAGAATAAAATATTCATTATATTTTAATGTTATTATGACGTATAGTTTCTATGGCCTATGTACGACGATTCTAGTTTTTTTTTGCTCTTGTTGAGCATCAATAATAGATTGCGGATTTCTAATTGGTCTTCTTGGATACCTTGGGTCCACGATCTCAGGTAGTAGACAATCATAAAAAAATGTTTGTAATTTTGGAAACATTTGTTCTTCCCAAAATTGTTTATCAAAAAAGATTGTTTCCGTTTTTATTCCTTTTGGAGTCCACACAGCAAATACACAAAACTTTTTTTGTGCAATTTTCATTTGTCCTTGAACTTGATAATGGTACTTATGTTTTATTTTAAAACTTCCAATACTCCCATCTTTATTTACAGACCAAAAATCAATTTTTTTATTTAATATGCCTTCATCGGGAGTCATATTAGCAGCAGAGTATGGACATTTTATTTCAACCAGTCCATCGTCATCCAGTAAACCATCTGGAGTTGCTCCTAAAAAGAAATGCTCTGCATCTATAAAAATACCACAGTCTCGTATAGGCTTGTTCAACAATTTTTCAAGTTCTTTTTTAGCAACAACCTCATTCTCACGACCATAATCTAACGATTGTGCCATTATTTGTGTGTTATATAAAAGACTCTTGACAATATTTTCACAGCCAGTATATGGTCGTCGAGAGATGATACGTCCGAAATTAGAAGCCGTTAAAAGCTTTCTTCGTACTTCATTCCACTGTACATTTTCATATTGTTCGATAGTTTGTATTTGAATATCGTCTCTTTTTGATGCTATTTCTTTCATTTCATTTAAAATATCTTCTTTTTGACGATGAAATTCTAAATGATCCATATCGGGTCTAACAGCATTTTCTCCATATGATAGATCTGGACCAATGTTTTTAAAATGTTGTTTTTTAAATCTTTTATTTTTTGTTCTGGCAATATTTTGAAGATTTTGTTTTTTCTTTCTTTTTAATTCTACAGCATTTAAAAATCCTCGTTTTGATGGACTTTTATGGTATAACACCTTATGCAGAGAATAAAGAGGGCGACTTGTGTTTTTGGTTACAGCTGCTAGCATGCATCGGCCAGAATAAGAACGATTCATTGCAAAGTTTATACGTTTTCCACCGATGACTTTTGCAATGATAGCATTGTATGACTCTACTACATTGCTGTCCACATCTTGTAATAAACTACCACTGTGTCTTGCCAAGTTTCTAATATGTCTCATTACATTGGCATAAAACTCTTGATCCGTCGATTTGATTTTTTCTATGTAATCTGCAATGCCTGTTTTATTTTTGACACAAAAATATGGAGCACACTCTTCATGATGCCCAAAAACATGATTGATACTGTTCATTATATCTTGTCTATGCTCTGCAACAGAATGGCCATTCGTCTTACGATACATTATAGCAGATACGATACCCCGACGAATTCTAAGTATATTACCACTTAACATTTTGCGAAATTCAAGCTTACCCGATTGTGCTTTCACAGTCATATCTTTTAATTTATTACACAGATTTCGTAAAAGATGATTCCTACATTCCACTTTTTCTACAGTTAAATTTTTATACGGTCTTGCCTCCAAAATTTTTTTATACACGCTACTGTCACCATCTGCGATAAACTTATTGTATCTAATACCATACATTTTCTCACTTTGTAAAAAACCTTCAACAATAATTGATGATTCCATGCCCGATGAACTATTTGTAGCTGGCCAGTTTTTAGTACATTTGTGAGCTGTTAGACTGTCTTCTGTTTTTTTACGGGCACACATTGAACAGTATTTATTTCTTACACCAAGGAAAAGCAATTTTTTTGTTTTGTAACCAATTATGGCAGCCTGAAATTGTAAAATAAAGATATCGAATATAATACTCAAATCTGAACAATTACTATTATTTTATATACGCGTTTATTTTAGAATTTAGACAAAACTGATTTAATTCGTCATTATTTACTCTACATTTTGATTTCATAAACGAAGTATTTGGTTAATTTAAAGTAAGTAGGTATTTAGGTAGTAAGTAAGTATATGGAGCATAATGGGTCGAACCATTTAGAAACTTTTCAGGAACCTTATATTGAATTTTGAAAACTTAGCAATTAAAATAAAATATTTCATATATTTTTTACTAAAAATAATTTGTAAACATTTACTATTTTGTAATTTTAGATTCTGAACAAAGTGATGAATATATTGATTTTACAATTGTAGTAATAATAATTGCGTATCATTATTATAATACCTATTACTATTACTACTATTATCATTATTATCATTACTATTATTATTACTATTATTATTTTATATTTTATCATTATATAGGTAGTTAGTTGAACTGACAGACGCGTCGAAGCAACATTGTGCGTCCGCCGCTCTGTCATATCATTTCATTACTCAGTAACTAATTGTAATTTGTAATTGTAATATTTATTATGAATATTGTTAATTATTAACAATATTTATTTGTCAACATTGTTTGTCGTGAACATTATCGTTATATTTATAATTTATTAGACAATTGGTATTTAAGTTCACGACAAACAATGTTGACAAATTAATATTGTTAATAATTAACAATATTCATAATAAATGTTACAATTACAAATTACAATTAGTTACTGAGTAATAAAATGATATGACAGTCAATTGACAGAGCGGCGGACGCACAATGTTGCTTCGACGCTTCTGTCAGTTCAACTAACTACCTATATAATGATAAAATATAAAATAATAATAGTAATGATAATAATGATAATAGTAGTTATAGTAATAGTAATGATAATAATGATAAGCAATTATTATTACTACACATGATGAGTTTTTGTTGAAATATTTGGCTGCCCAAAATATCATGATAGTTTAATACAATGTTCCTTATAATTTCTTCATATCGAAGTTAAAAAAAAATCAAAAATCATCACTCACAGTTTTTTTTATAAGAGCTTTAAGTTCAAATTTTTACGAAATATGTCAAAATTCAGTAAAATAACGACTTATCCAAAAATGATTTTAGACATTTGTTAATATAAAAAAATTATAAGTCGTAAATTCATGAAACTCTTACTAGTTATTTAGATCGGCATTTTATTTATAACATTTTATTTTCAAAATATTTAACTAATTTATAATCTGTTAATAGGTAAGTATTTTAAATATATGATTTTTTAATTTTTTTTTTTAAATGATGACAAAAAAAGTTTTGCTAGGACAAAATACTTGAAAATTTTATAGAAGACTTCATATGAGTTGTTTCGCTGAATTTTGATTTTTGTTATTATTAAAAAAATATAATATATCTTAGAAACTTGAAATTTTCAACAGTTGTTTAAATTGACATTTTATTTTTAAAATATTTCACTAGCTTATTTATCATAAAATATTAAGAAAATAAATATTAAAAAAATAATAATTTTTGTTTTATTTAGTTTACATTACATTACTAATATTAGTTAGGTACTCACCGTGCCAGATAATGAGTTGTACATTGTTCTGTACGATCATTTACACCAACTTCCATCTGCAACAACTGTAACGAGTGGAGTTCCGTCACTATCAATATTTCCTGCCAATATTGCTAATCCTGCTTCTTCCTTAGCAGCCTCTTCCATTGCATTAGCTGCAGCCTTTTCATATCCCAAACAAACAATACTATGATGTCTATCATATATATATTGTGACATAGGAGGTATCTCGACTGCACATGTAATAGTCTCCAACTGGCTAAATCCCGCTCCAACATTCATATTTCCGGCTACAATTGCTGTATTTAGATTCATTACTTCTTGATCTAATTTTTTTTCTGAATTTATTACTTTTTGAGTTTTACACAATAAACAAATAAATTTAAAGCTTGATATGAATCCATCCTGTTTTTCATTCACACATACCATGTCTTTAAAGGAACATTCAAAAGGTTTGTGGTGATCAGCATCTACTATTTGTTTAAAAATATAACCTATGTCGACAATTCTACGTCCAAATAAAATTTGTATTTTGGGATCATTGTTTTTAATGGGTGAAGTGCTAATATTCAATTTTGTATTTTCTACATCGGCAAACAATTGAGTTGGGCTTTCATTTTGCATTTCAGAAATCACTGGTGGTTGTAAACTTGTATTCAAATTTTGATCATTATTACCGTTTTTTCTTTACAATCCAAAAATAAATAATCAACATTTATAATATTATAATATAATAATGCAACATCTAAATAAATTTATAAAAAAAAACACTTACGGAGTTTCATCTACATTTCGTTGTTTCGCGGTGTGGGGATTTCTTATTGAATTTATAAATCCTCTGTGTTTTTTTCTTTTTGATAGTGGAATTTTTGTTTTTGGTGCATATTTTGGACTCATTTTAAAATAATAAAATCGAACTTGACTAGATGGTTGTCGACTATCAAATAATGCTAACATTCGATCGCAGAGGATAATAATTTAGAAAAACAATTATACCTACCTACCTGTATAGTACCTACTATCTAGCCACCTAGGTATCCAAGAAACATATAATAATAATATAATACTGAACTATATGTATTTACTATTAATAATAATTACTATACCAAATTAAAAGTATAGGCGCGTTATCTGATCTTTTCTAGGAACGCTACGCGACGGTAATTATGGTCTGGCGTGGCCAGCGGGTACGGAGGGAACTCGCCCGCACTCGCACGCACATGTCATATTCTATTTTGTGATCGCGAAAAAAATGTTAATTTTTCACTCAAACGGGCAACTCTAATTCCAACAATACGTCACAATGAATACCTCGATTTTCAATCTGACAAAATATTCTAATTTTCCACAACATGTACGAGGGATTGACCAAAGCACATTTTTATAATTGTATCTAGTTGATCAAATATTTAAGTTTGAAATTTCGCAAATTTTTGAACATTTGACCAAAATCTATTACAATTTTAATTATAAAAATTAAAAACGTGGCTCGTTCGTTCCCTTGCGCATGTTACAGAGAATCTGAATATTTTTTCAGAATGAAATTTGTGTAAATATTCGACACGTAGCGTTGGAATTAGAAACAGTAGTTTTTGACAAAAAAACGCACATTTATGAGGCCCCTTAACTTACTATCTGTTTCTTTGAGCTGTATACAATTATCATTAATGACGCTTTTCCCAGAACTAAATGTTGATTTCATCAAGTTAGTAGTAGAATCTAACAATTTAAATGTAATTTTAAATAGTGAAATGATAAAATTTACTTTCAAATTAATACCTGATTTTTCATTGTTATTGTCTTCATCATTTGCAAATAATACTTTTTTTATACGCATGCTTTTACCATCAATACTTTTTTGAAAGACCATAGCTGTATCATCAACTTTCTCTACACTCCATTTGCCATTAGGAGAATTGATGAATTGAATTTCATTATCACTTGTGTTTATTATATTTGTATCAGATACAACTTCAATATTGCCACTTGCAGGAGAATACAATTTTGAATTACTACTAAAACGTCTACAACTGATTTTTTTTTTTGGAGACACGTACTTTATTCCAGAATTACTATCACTATCATCGATATCAGAGACTAAAAATTACATAACATGTATTTAATAATCAATAATATCCTAAAGTAGATATTTAAAATGTATCAATCTTTATAAATATAATAAATTAATTAAATTACTTTTATCAAATATGGAGTTAGTTTTAGGTTTCCAATTTAAATCTTTGTCAGAATCATCTCCACGGTTATCTACATAATCTTTAACTTTAAATTCAGATTTTTCTGGAGTATGTTCTAAAAGAAAAAAAATATATATATTATTTTAAGGGAATAATAAAAAATTATAACAACCTGCTAATTATACATAATAGCGGTAAGGAATATCAGAACGAAATAGTTAATAAACAAGTGTGTGATTTACCAATTAAATGATTTTTAATAGGATTAATATTTAAATTATATAATTAAATATAAAAATAGTAATTCTCTATGTACTTTTCATCACTCTGTATCTCGGGGGAAAGGTATTTGTTATGTTATGTGACTTTGATATTTTTTGTTTCAAGTTTGGAGATACACTTGAATATTTTTGTCTTCTTAGTTGTTTATGTTTGACTCTATCGTCTTCTGTGGTAGATAAATCAGACTTATTTACTGCTATAATTGACTTTGATCTAGCTTCTGGTAAACTTGCTTAAATGTTTTAAGAATTAATTACAAAAATCAAAATAAATTAAACATTAAAAATAACATGATATTTATATACCATAACTTTTGTCCTTAAATTTTCTGGCTGGATAAAATACAAATTTGTTTTGATTTGGTATCTTCCGCTTTTCTATGAATTTTTTTATCTGTTTTGGATCTTTAGGCCAAGCACATTTCTTATTCTTAAACCATATATGTGGTACTGCCTCAACACTGTTGTCATTTAAAAAATGTACAACATCCCAGAAAGCCATCAGCTGAAATTAATATAAAAACAAATATAGTACCTATTATGTAGTCATTACCTTTTGATTCAGTAGGTCACTGTGATGGATGCACCTAATGTTAGATCTGAATGAAACAATTTATATTTTCATGTGAAGTATATTATATTAAAGTTTATTTAATCAATATCTAACCTGAATGGGCCATTATTGAGACATAGTTATCTGATATATCTAATTGGACGTATGAATAATGGGCATAGCTACAAGCTGCCCATTATGGTTTAGTATAATCATTTTTTTTTTAATACTTGCGATAGACCAATAATTTATTTTCTTTGCAATATTTTTTACTACAAATATATCCAGTATAGTTGAATCAATTGGATCATCAAAAAATGCAGATTTAAATTTAAAATTCTTTCCAATAATAACAGTCTCACCATTTTTTTGTGCTATAATATTTAAGCATTTCACTATTTGTTGATCTTTGGTTAGAATATAACTATTTTTATCATATTTTATTTTAATATTAATATTATTAAAGCATAAAACATAATATTGAAGTCCTGTAATAATTTCCATAGTAGGACCATTTGTGTGTTCTTGTTTTAACAATGGTTTATTATGATTTTGAGTATTATAAGTTTTTAATTTCATCAAATCCAGTTGTATAATTATTATGTTTCTCAATATTTCGATTTATTATTTGATGTAAAGGTTTTTCGTGTTTTCTTAGTAATGACTTCAACTCCTTCATGTAGTTTTCAAAATTAAATGTACTACAGTTATCTAGTGGCCCATATAATTCATAATCATCACATATATGTAAAAGCCCGTGAATGTTGTGTGACACATAGTGTTTACCATATAATAATTCAAATTGTTTAACAAAATAATCAAGAAGCTGTCTTGCATAATCTAACATATGGCTATGATCTGGACTTAGTAGTATTATCATTGAAATATTTAATGACATAAAGTGTACATAACAATCTTGTCTTAAAATATTTTTCAACACAATTGTTCCTAAATAAATTAAAAACAATCGAAATTCTGTTGCTTTCCAGCGACTTAAATCTTGTATTCCTCTTACATTTCTAACAAAATCTGATGAAATAAATGGTTTTAAGCTTGATAAACTAGTGGATAACTCATTAACTTTTTTATAACGAAGGCGAACATTTAATGGTCCTCTAACCCAAAGAAATAATAACTTTTTCATGACACCAAGACATACAAGGTGCATGTAGTCAAGAGAAAAAGATTTAACAGAATCAAATCCTGGTAATTCAGTTAGGCATGTAAGTGATTGATTAGAAGTATGATAATCTTCATCTATTTTTGATAAATAAGCTTGATGACTTCTTTTTGTTGGTTTTAAATGGAAATATGGAAAGCAAACTCTGTTATTTAAATATTCCCCTTCAATAATGCACCGCGTGCAAGAAGAAAATCCAGAATGTCCTTTTATTTTTAGAATGAATGATTTAGCTGGGGCATCAAAACAAAAAACAAGAATTGAAACCGACATTTTTATTTGATTTACCATCATTCCATTCATAATAAGTTCATTTGTTTCATTTATAAAGTCAAAAAGAAAATCATTACTATCCTTTGGTTTTTCAGACCCGTAATAAATTCCAACAGGAAAAACTTTTTTGGGCAAACGAGAATCAATAATTATAGATGCTAAAATGGGCCAAAACTGGCTATTACTGCTCTTTGATAATGGTAATCCATCAATGTCTATTGATACTTTCACATCTGTTACATTTTTAGGAATAAATTTACGAATACCTGCAGCCAAACCAAAATGATAATATATACCCGGTTTTACATTACGAATATTATTGCACATATTTTTTGGAGTACCTAGTAAGGTTCTGCTATCAACAGGAAGATCATTGAAACAAGCATGATTTTTCAAACCTTTTAATAGTCCATTAAGAGCGACATGAGTGACATTGTTTTCAGTAGCCCAGTGAACTAAAAAGTTTTTTATTGAAAATTCTGCAGATGTAGAATTAACATAAGAATTAATTTCATTTGAAAATAATGTAGCATTTTCTGAAGGTATATTTTCATTATTCATAGGCATGAAAGTAGTATCTGAAGTTAATATTGTTGAAGTTTGTTCTGATAGCTCAATAATTGTGTCTTTAGATGTAGTTGGATGAGACAGACTCCCATTGTCAATGGACAAATCGCAAGGAACTGAATTTAGGTTCTCTTCTGACTTAGATGCATTGTTAAAAAAAGAGACTGACATGTATGATTTAATTCGTTTTTTATTTTTCTTCTTTTAGATCGTTGACTTTTAATCATTTTATATTTACCTATCTAAGAAAAAAAAAATGTTAAATTATAGACAACAAAAAAGAGTGTCAAGACATCTTTATAATAATGCGATATTTGATACCAGTATATTAGGTAATATGAAGGTATATTATAAATTTATTATACCTAAAATAAGAATTTAACGGGGTATTAAAATAGTAGAAATAGTAAGTACAAAACTATTTTTAATGAGGTAAATAACATATTTATTATTGGAACTTTTTGATATCTATTAATTTATGGTATGGTAAGAAAATCAAAATTAAGTTTGTAATAGGTAATAATAATAATGTTCAACATTATTAGCTCGTCTTTTAATGTAGGTGTATTATTTATTTATTTATTATATTACAAACTACTTTATGTACACTAACAGTATTACAGTATAAATTATTAATAATAAGTTAAGCTACCTAATGTTTTTATACATTTATTAAACTTAATTAGGTACATAGGTATACATTGACAAAATTAAAATAAGAGTTTGTAAATATAATAATAGTAGGTACTCAATTAGCATTTCACTGATTTAAATATCTCTATGCTATTTAATGGATTAGATATTATTTTAAATTAAACTTTAAAACACTTACAGAAGAGAGATGATCAAGATATTAGGTGTTGAATATATTTAACATTTGTAAAATCTAAACTGTTGGTCTAGGTATTTCATCTCAATATTTGTCTTTAAATTAATATATTATGTAATTATAATAGTAAGTTATATCATTAAAATAACTGTTATAATTATTTAGGTAGGTATATAGATTGATAAAAAACCAAACCTTCAAAATTAAAATTGAGCTGCGAAAATGCATTTATTTGTGTTTTCTTAAATTGGTCTATAAGCATGAAAAATATAGGTTGGTCTGACTCATAATTAACATAGTATTATAGTCAAAATTAACATACTTACACATTATTAATACTATTGTATATTAGGTATATATAACTAAATTAATATCTAACCGTTTTTATATTATATGTTAACTACATAACATAGGAACCTACCATTACCTATATTATAGTTCAGCAGTTTGATAAACTTTTTTTACTATGGTAAATCAGTAATCATAAATCAACACTATAATATTATTTGGACTGAACGCGTAGGTATTATACCTAGTTATTAAAACAAATATTATGTTACCTACCTATTTATAAAAAAATTTGTTATTTTTCCAAAAGCTAGATTATGGGTAAATTACCTTTAATAACTAATGTACGGGTTAAATCCTTATTAGGTACTTAGTTTTTAATATTCTACGATTTATAAACTAAAGGGTGGTACCTAAATTCATACGAAAAGATTTGTTTAAGTACGGTGCCTAAATGCGTACTTTTTGCAAAATAAATAAATATAATAGTTAATATCAGGTACCTACTAATTACTATATTATAATGAAGTGTATTTTGAATAATATATTATTATGTTATGGATACTTACGTTGGAATTCCAGTCCAGCCAGGATATTGCCAGAGTGCCAGGATACCAAATGTTCAAATATTTAATTATATAAAAGACGCCAAGACGGTGAAAAATAAAAATGGTCACACGAATGTCGCGAATGGCAAATGGCGTTTGCGGCACAAATGCACAAAAATAAATAATAATAATAACCGTTACGTCGTTAAAACTTACAGTCTTACAAACTTACAATGTTACGTAATAATTTTCGATCAAAGTGATCAAACTGTCGAAGGCTGCGACCCTAGAACAATATAGAAGCGACACTCGATCAGCTGATCGGGGTCTTGTTTACCTATGATCTGAAGTCTGAACCTCCGAAAAACACGGAAACGTTTACCAATATGATGTTAGACCCAAAGTGGTATTATGTAAACGTTTACTGCCACGTAGGCTGGGTACGCTGCACGGGGTCGGCTTGTTTACCATTCAGTAATCAGTATTCATTATTCAGTTACCGTTTACGTTTACTTTTGTAAATTTTGCACAGGTCCACAGTTTTTTTATTGTACCATTATAAAAAACCACGTTTATTATACATATTTTTGTTTTCATTTCAAAATAGGTGTGAAGTTGTTTAGTATGTTTAGTATGGGAACAAATCTACTTTACCGGACACCCTTTTTTTTCTTCAAAATACGTGGTTTCTTATGCTGAATTCATATGGGTTTGAAAAAATTTCCGGAAACTTACCATTCAAAAGTTATGGACATTTTTTCAAACACTTGAATTCAGCATAAAAAACCACGTATTTTGAATAAAAAAAAAGGGTGTCCGGTAAAGTAGATTTATACCCATTTATGTATTCTTTTAATGTAATATATTATTTTTCATTTTTCTCTTGCAATTTTTGATTTTATTTTCATTGAATAAATTTATTATATTCTTACAAAATTTCCAATGTGGTTGTTCTTTATGCCTAGTATTTTATTCCAAATCCAATTACCTATTATCACATTAATCATTAATTTAAGTATTATAATATTTTTTCATTAGAGTTATTACTTATATTCAGTAATTTACTTTAAATTTTAATAAATAAACATTAAATCTTGGTAAAATTAATAAGACTTATTGTACAAAATGGTACAAACAATATTGTATGGTGATAACATTGATATAATATATTTAATTGATAACACATGCCACGCCCCCCTGGAGACCGTGTTCAAGGTCACAATCGCTTGATGCGGCCAACGCACGGAGTTTCATACCCCTGCTGCGACGGCGGTCGGCGACGGTAATCGAAATCATTGTATTGTAATATTGGATGGTTGTTATAAGTGACAGGGGGAAGAGTGATTTGTTGTTTTACTTATCGATGTCTATTTTAAGGACTGAAATATTGCAATAACCATAATGTATTGACAACTCGAGACCCCTCCCCCCGGCCCACTCAAACACCCGATTGTCGTGAAACTACACAGTGTATACACTATACGTAGCGAATAGAATGATAATTAATATTAGTATTATCATAACAATATTAAAAATTATTATGTTTTTGTAACCATCTGTATAGTGTATATATAATGGTGTATATTGCACGGTGGCGGCCGATTACAACGTCGTTGGTCGACTTTTAGCCAGTGTCACCTAATTATGGAGCACCTAAGTTCGAACGTTCCGGCCGCTTAGACGCTCGTCGCTTAGTCTGTAATCTGTATGACTGTATCGACTATCGACTGTTTTATAGTTTTATACTATGTTTATGCCACATAAATTCTACGCGTCTATGAGCAAAAACGGTCTAACAGTAAATTTCCACGAGTGTGTGTAAACAGTAAACACAAACTGTTTCGGAGCAGGATTTCATCTCCCTGCTTCCACTAATCCTGTACTATTTACCTAACGCCCTAAAACCAGGGCTGGATCAAGAAGGGAAGCTATAGCCCCTGGCTGCAAGTTAAAATGCTCCAAAATGTGCTGATAGTATTTTTTCATATAAAATGGAACCAAATAAATACAATTTTATTATACATTTCAAATTAATATATATATGAAAATGGACTTCAATACTTTATACCGACGTAATTAATTATAGTGTTTATTGTGTTCATAGTTTATCGTCATTCGTCATAATCGAATCGATTAGCCGGCGCGATAAAAATAACCGTTCGGATCGTTCGACGAACGACACACTGGTGTCTCCAATCTATTAATATTATATTATATATTTTTGAGTAATGCGATGGGCGATGGTCTCTTATGATATAAATTGTTTTTAAACGACACGCACTTTCGTAATCACTAATCGCAGACAGCAATACCGCAGTACAGATTATGTTAGCGTAGACAGAAACCGCTCGCGTGAGATTATTTAAGAACATTTGAGGAGGCAAAATCCAGAAAAAAGTTTTTTAAACATTAATAAGATTAAAAATGTATTTATAAATATTTTTTATTGCATATGACCAAAAAATGTATATTACAATTATAATATAATGTAATTTTTCTACAATATCAATAACATGTATTTTATAAACCTCAACTAACAAATGTTAAGTACTTTTTTGTCAATTAATAATTGTGACTTTACTACAATATACAAATAAACTAAACTTATTTTAATTCATATATATTACAAATAACTAAAGCTGAAAAAAAATGGTTTTGGTTTTTGGTAAAAGGGTCTCACTAAAAGTAATAGCCCCCCTCATATTAAGACCAGAATCCAGCCCTCCTGTGGAAACCTATCGTGGAACCTGCTATAATTACTTGATAAACACTGTCAAAATCTCCACCATTTAGACATGTGTCGATTATTGTAATGTTTTGTACTCTATAACGCATTGAAATATCGAATAATTATTATTGTTTATCCAAAATGTATAGGTACCTATATTATATTTTATAAAATATTATCTTATATTTGGTATATTTTCATTAGTATAAAATTACATAATATATAATATACACTATTTAAATGCCATTTATTCAAAGCAAACAAACAATCAGGGCTTGAATCGGAAAAAATAGAAGAGAGGTTATTACTATTATATATATATATAATTATAAATTCTATTCTAACAAAAAGGTTAGGTCAATCAAGCAATGCGAATGCGACTGAGAGTAAATGACGTTTGCTGCTACTAGTTCCCGGATGGGTGACCACCCGGGTTTGTAGTAGTAATAAAAAACATGCTTTTCTTAATTCTACTTAATACATGAACTAAAAAGTTGAAAATAAACTTACTTTTAAAACAATTTCTTAATGAAACTTCAAGGTTATCAAGATATTACTAAAAGTGTATCTAAAATGTATTTGTTGCAAAATTTTTAAAACTTGTGAATTACAAAAAACGAAAAGCATGGGGCACTTATGATAACTCTTATGTAAAGTCACTCTACAACTGAATCATTAGATAAACTTTATGATAAGTATTTTAAAGATTATTGATCATACTTCCAATTTTGTAAGAGATATTCTTGACTCATAGGAGCCCCATGATTTTCATTTGATATGTGGCTTACTAAATTTTAAATGCCTCAATTAAAATCACAGTCTTTAATACCAAATGCTGCTAATTTTGGTCGTCCACCTACAACATTTGCTGAGTCATCTCAACGAACCAAACGAAAATGATGATTTGAATCAATTATTTAATGCCATTGATTTAAACATTTAATTTTTTAGCCTTTTTGATGGGTGACCGCAACTAGTATGTAACCTTTTTGAGGGGTGACCGCAACTAGTATGTAATTTTTGATTATGACCGCAACTAATACATACTGCTTACCTACTGTAACCAACCGTAAAAACACTTTACCGTACCAACCTTACCAACCACAGTTCATAATCCACTACAACAGCAATTTGGCCATAGTCGCCAGGTCAAGTTCAATAAAAAAATATTTTTAAAAAAGTCCTTACCCAAATAACATTTCAAAAATGTTCTTACGTAATTAATTCTTAAATGTTGGGAAATTAATAAAGATTAATATGTAAAAAATATTATGAAAAAAATATTATTTAAATGTACTTTTTCAATATTGGTGAAATGTTTTAAGATCATTATCAGGATAATGTTGTGCACTCAACAAAGCTATAACATTAAGAAAATATTCTGTTACGTCCGGAAAAAGAACGTTTAACGCGGGCTCGTGGGTAGGAAGCGTTAGCGTCGTCGAGACCAGCGACGCTCGGTGCGCGCTGCCGATTTTTACCGCAAGAGAGCGTGGAGCACAGCAGACGACGGTAGTGAACGAGTGGAAATTATATTTTACCATTTTGTCGTTTCGGTAAAAAGTTTTTCTCGAACGAACGATTCGTTCGTCGTTTTGTTTACGTCGTCGTTCATTGGGTGAACGATGAACGATGTCGTTCATCTTTCAGTGAACTAGGTCCAATCGTTCACTTGGGTGAATAGTTCAATTGAACTAGTTCGTTCGCGAACGACCCATCTCTACAATATACCTGTATACCATGATGGTAAATTTAGTTTTATCTTTATTTGTTATTATTTTTTTACATAAAGGAGTGAGATATTCATAAAAATTAAAGATCATTTCCTGTGTAACATGAATTACATAAAATCTTTTATTTGTTTCATTTACCAGTTTTTCATATTCTTAAAAGGTAAAAAGCTATGCCCAGGCTCTGGGTACTGATGTATTATTGATTCTAACTTAAAGTCCTTAGTGTTTATGACCACTGATAAGTATTGTAGTAGGGTTTTGTTTTTATTTTGAACACTACAGTTCAAGTTTTTAATGTAATAATGTAAAAAGCTGATCACTTCATTAGGCCCTTTTTTTGAAACAGTTTCATTGTACATGAAAAAATGAGATTTTCCACCATAGTTGTCTTTTGTAAGACACATCACCTGATGTGATATGCTGCAAAGGCATGTTCTGTTGATAGTCAAAACTTAATACATCTATATCATTATTTTCTTTAGCTATAAGAGATAATTCCCTTAAATTTTTGTGGATGAATCTCTTTTTCAAGATTAAGTGATGCTATTTCTTCATTATTTGTTTCATTTTCTAATATATTTTTTAATCTATCACATGTTTGGCACGTGTTTGTCCTAGGTAGGATGAGAAAAAGAAATGTTGAAGTTTGTGACAAAATATTTGTAAAAGTAAGCATATTTTAAAATAGGTTTTATTTGACCTCTATTTTCTTTGTTGTATTCATCCCAGAAGTCTGGTTCATACTTTCCAAATATAACCTATACAATTTTGCAATAGACAGGTCTGATGACATATATTTAGTATTGCCATTATCTGATCTACTATAATGTGACTGTCTTTTTGGAATACTGTTGATATGTGTATTAATTTGAAAACAAATTGAACAAATATTGTTATAAAATAAAGTTTAAGTTCTAACGCGAAAAATCGTTTTGTGATTCAAAGCACCATGTTTCACATTGCGTAACATGGTCTTTCGAAAACGGATTAAATATAACAATTATTGTTCAATTGTTGCTCTTAAAGTCTTAAATATTTACTTCCCTAGTTTATTACGAACGTCGAATGTTACGTATTACTCAATATAGTATATTATCGTATTTTTATTAATCATTTTTTTATTTATCGTACTAGTTTATTTATTTATATTCTTTGATATACGTATCGAATACGTGCACGCAAAACTAGTGTCCGACAAATTTCTATCATTTTATAATTTTTTTTTCTCGTGTATTTTCGACAATTTCGGTATCGAATACACGAACGCGATCGGGAAATTAAGTCGTCATATAAAGTACTAACTTTATTAGCTCACGAGTGCTAACCAGAAGTTAAGAAATCATCTGAACATGCCAAGCAGCAGCAAATATTCAAGTCTTCATCGCTACAACAAGAGTTAGCCAATTTCTATTTATATCCGCTTAGGCTTTTCCTTCGCTATTTCCTATATATCGTCTACGTACAAAAACGTATAGTTGTATGTCACAAAAATAGCAGTTTGGGCATTTCTACCAATTAAAGTCTCCGCAACAATTGTTAAAACAGACCATAATCTCAGCTTTCGTTCAAGGTCATCGCAATCTGATGGACTACATCGGTATACCGGAAACAGTAATGACCTTAATATCGGAACTATTGTTCGACTATACACTATAATACCGCTTATCGTAAAATTATCGAAAAATAATGAACGATTTAGCCGTGCTCGTTACACAGCGAGGCCAAATTAAGGCCCAATTAAAGCGCTTCGCAAATTATCTACGAGTTAATAGTGGCCAGAATATCGACATTGATCAAGTTCAATTAAGATCTGAAAAAGCAAGACAAACATGGGACGAATTCCAACGAGTACAAATACAGATAGAAGAAGAAAGTGGTGTAAATAAAGATACCGAAAAATATCGAGCTGACTTTGAAAATGTATACTTTGAAAGTATGGCGAAGTGCAAAAAAGCATGTAAAGCGACAGATTGTGCTGCAATTGCGGACTCGGATAGTGCAAAAAATAGTGCACTTGCATATCTTTCAAATACCACAATTTTCCGGAGCATATACAGATTGGGCGTCATTTCATGATATTTTCTCAGCATTGGGTCACAAAAATCGTTAAGTGATATACAAAAGTTCTTTTACTTGCGCTCGTCGTTATCAGAGGACGCCGAAAACGTAATAAATTGTTTGCAAACCATGGCCGATAATTATAAAGTGGCATGGGAAAGTTTGACAAAACGTTACGATAAGAAAAAGGTTCTAATAAAAGTGCATACACAATCCATATTCGTTTTGGAGCCAATTAAAAAGGAATCTTCCTACAAATTGCGCCGATTAGTAGACGCGTTAATAGGACACATGAAGGCATTAGATACATTAGGAGAAAACCCAAGACAGTGGGGATCATTACTAATGCATTTAATCGTATCTAAATTAGATGCGAGAATGGGAAATCACAATCGTCCAAAAAGAATGTTTCCAATATTTCAAATCTTTCCGACTTTTTACAATCGAGATTTCGAGTATTGGAGGCAGTGGAGACGTCTCAACAAATCAATGCGTTAACATTCGAAAACAAAAATCGCAAGACAAATGCGAACAAAAAGGCAAAATCATACGCCGCCACCAGCGAAGTAAAATGCTATTCATGTAAACAAGCACAAACTAGATATCGTTGCCCATCGTTCCTCAGGTTGACGAAAAAAAAAAATCGAGTTAAAATTATGCAAAATATGTTTAGGGCCACATAATGATGGTGATAAGTGTCAATCAAGACACTGTACAATATGTTCGCGCCCGCATAATAGTCTATAGCAGCGGTTCCCAATTAATGTGAAGCCACGGACCCCTAGCTATAACTTAAATTGGTCCGTGGACCCCTTTTTGTAAATACTTACTTTTCAATTTTATTTAATTATGAAAATGAAAAATTTATTTGTACGATTTATTTTCAATATGAATTAATTTTTAATTTTATAAACATTTTCGTAATATAATAGAAAAAAAAAATTTCTCAAAAAAAAAAATATATTTATAAAAAAAATTATTTGATTTAACACCTTCAAACTTTATAAGACAAATGAAATCTTTCTTTTTTGTTCATAATTTCGTCTAAGTCCGGCCGCATGCTTGATATTTTACTCTTAAATCCGCTTCAATATTAAGTCTATTACGATATTTGTTTTTCATGCAACAGTAGGTAGAAAAAGCTTGTTCACATCTATATGTTGTGCAAAAAGGGATCAAATGTCTTAAATCTTTCTCAGCCAGTTGCTTTTGATCATTTTGAACAATTAACCAAAAATCAATTAGTTTTATATCGTTGAACACATTTTTCATCGTTCCATTAGTTACCAAATCAATTAATTCATCTTGTTCTTGTTCAAAGAGATTTTCTATTTTTTTAATATCACAGGAAAGTGGATTTCTTATCCACGTATTGTTTGGGTCAGGTTGATGAAAATATTTTCTTAATATTTTGGCCATGCTCAACAAGTGTTCGGATCTTTCACTCTTTACCTCCTGTGATAGACATTCACATGAAGATTCCAAAAAAGCTTTTAATGTCGGAAAGTTGCTGAAAGAGTTCTTTTCAACACGTATTGCCCAAATTTCAAACTTTTTTTATAGTTGTTTCGATTTTATCCTCAACGTGAAAAACATCAATATAAATTCCTTGTAAACTCAAATTTAGTGTATTCAAGTATTCAAACACATCAGCCAAGTTAGCTATCCGAGACAGCCAAGAAAAATCAGTTAACAAACCTGGTTTCAAAAAGAAATACTCGAACTTCGTCTCTTAGCTCAAAAAAACAATGAAGAATTTTTCCACGTGATACCCATCGAATTTCAGTGTGCAAAATAAGCTGTACGTGGTCATTTCCCAAAGGACTTCAAAAGACCTGGATTGTAGAGGTCGTGATTTAATAAAGTTTATAATTTTTACTACTTAATAGGCGTTTAGCAACCAACGCTGCCCTATGAATACAACAGTGCGTCCACTTTACTTGAGGTGAAACTTCTTTCACACGATCCAACAATCCAGTTTTGTAACCTGACATTGCTGCCGCACCATCAGTGGTTATTCCAATGCATTTTTCCAACCTAATGCCATGCTCTGTAAAAACCTTATCAATAGCTTCAAATATATCTTTTGCCGAAGTATGTAGAAGCTCGCATGAAAACAAAAAAATCTTCAAATAACTGTTTTTCCCATATGAAACGGACAAAAACCAACATAGATGACTTACTTGCTATGTCTGTACTTTCATCTAGTTGCAGTGCAAACTTGTCCCTTATAGAGTTAAGATAGCCTTGTAAATAATATTTCTTCAATATTTACAGACATATCAGTAATTCTTTTTTGAATAGTATTATTAGATAGGAGGACAGAACTAAACAACTTTGCTGCAGTTTCACCTAACATTGTTTTGCACAGGACAATTGCAGCAGGAAGAATTAGTTCTTCGGCCATGGTATGAGCCTTACCAGATTTTGCAACAAGTTGAGCGACTTCGTATAAAGCTAAAGTGGCATTTTTATTACCACTTAAACTTGTCGAAGATTTCATCACTATTTGTGATTTTTTAAATTCTCCTAACTTGACTACAAACCAAAGACTTACTAGTAAATTTACCATGTTTTATCTCAAAATGGTGTCGTAGTTTGGAAGGTTTCATACTTTCATTGGACAAGATCTCCAAGCAAATAATACCAAATTTTGACTTAAAATGTCTATAAAAAATTATAATTATAATATATCTTTTTGATTTTTTGATTACACTATAAACTACTTACGTAAAACGTACTCGCTTCGCTCAGAATCTAAAATTACCAACTTAAAATGTATATATGTATAATAATATTATGTTAAGAAATTGTAATATAAATTGAACAAAAAATTATTTAAGTAACGATGTTTGCTTAAAATTACTATACAAACTACTATATAAGTATTACACAATTAAATTAATTTAATTTGATGTACTCCAAAAAGGAATTACCGTAGACATTTGAAAATATCACCAAATGGTCAGATTACAAATTACTATTCACCAAAATAATTTAAAAATATTTCAACAATTGTTGAGCTAAGTGACATGTAAGCCTAAGAAATGTTTGGTTTTTAAAATATTTTTTCTTTAAATATCTATGTAAAAAATTTCGTTGGGTTAAATTTCTTAAAAAACTCAATACACGACTCTTCATAAGTTGTTAAAGTAGTAGATCAAAAATAATAAAAAATAATAAAAATATATAATGCCACTATTTTTTTATAAGTATTTAAACATCAAATTTTGACCAAAATTTATCATCAAACATTGTTTTGTAGTTAAAAATTTATAAAATGTTCAGTTTTTATAACTAAGGATTGAAAATTTAATACAAGGTTTTACGTAAGTTGTTTATAGTGTAAGCCAAAAAATCAAAAAAATATATTATAATTATAATTTTTTATAGACATTTTAAGTTCAAATTTAGACATCAAAATTTCCAACATTTGCAAATTGTTTTGTAGTAAACATTTATAAAATGGTCAGTTTTTATAACTAAGGATTGAAAATTCAAAACAAGGTTTTTCGTAAGTTTTTCTGAATTCCGTTTTAAAAATATTTAAGATACAAATGCACAATTTTTTTTAGAAGCGTTTTAAGTTCAAATTCTTCCAAAATCACAAAAATATACTAACTATTTTGTTATGAAAAATGTATCACATTTTGAGAATTATACCTAAGGTTTTAAAATTTAATACATGGTTCTTCATAAGCCGTTATGTAAATAGTAGTTAAAAATAAATGTAATCGTAAGTCTCCAATAGTTTTTATAGGCATCTAAAGTTGAAATTTAAAAATAATACGTAAAAATCACGAAACTTTGCATTTTAGATTCTGAGCGAAGCGATGAATGTATAGATTCTAAAATGATGTGTGTTTTTTTTTTTTGTATCTGTCATCAGGATTAAGGGCAGTAAAAGTGTTCCGATTTTTTTCCTCGGCATCTTTTCTGACAGGAAAGTGAATGTAGTTGTTACTTTAGGGGGTCAAAAGTAAAAATTGCTCAATAGTTTTTATAAACGGGAATTTTTAGGCGAAGCCAATTGTAGACAAAATTGATTTTTATTTTTGGTGTAACAGAAGAAATAATGATAGTCAATACATGAGAATTTCACGAAATGTTTATATAACCAATTTCTATACACAATAAAATTTTCAATATGTTTTGACTTTTTTTGAGCTATTTATAGACATAATTATATTTTGATTATTTTTTTATTTATTTTTTATTATTGCTAATAAAAAAATTTTCAGTCGGTCAAAAAATTTGAAAATGTAATACAATACTCTACATAACTTGCTTTACGTGAAAATTAAAAAAAAGTTGTGCGTATGTCTCTAATAGTTTTTTGTAAGCGTCTAAAGTTAAAATTTCGACAAAATACGTAAAAATTACAAAATTATGCAGTTTTTTTTAATGAGAAAATTCATAAAAAATTTTATATTTAAATCTAAGATTTGAAAATTCTACACAAGATTCTCTATATGTTTTTCTACCTTTTAAAAAAATAAAAAGTTTACTGGAAATTCAAACAAATTTTTTATGAACGTTTGAAATGAGACATTGGATGTTTACCAGTTTTCTCCGGGAACTATTTTCTTATTTTAATGTAATTCAAAAAATAATAACCGTAGATATTTTAAAATTTCCTCAAATGAACAGATTACCTATTTATATACACCAAAAAAATTGAAAATATTTTGTTAATTTTTGAGCTAATTATTATAGGCCTCAGAAATTTTTGTTTTTTTCAAATTTTTTTTCTTTAAATATCGATAAAAAAAATGTTGTTAAAACAAACTCTTTGAAAATTGAATACAAGATTCTTCATAAGTTGTTAAAATAATACACCAAAAATAATTAAAATACATTTGGCCAATTTTTTTTTATAAGCATTTAAACTTCAAATTTTTTGCCGAAATTCATTATCGAACATTTGAAAATTGTATTGTAGTTAAAAATTTATAAAATATTCAGTTTTTATAACTAAGGATTGAAAATTTGAAACATGGTTTTACGTAAGTAGCTTATAGTGTAACCAAAAAGTCCAAAAGTTTTATTATAATTATAATTTTTTATAAACATTTTAAGTCAAAATTTGGTCATCAAAATATCGAACATTTGCAAATTATTTTGGGGTTAAAAATTCATAAAAAATTTTCTATTTATATTTAAGGTTTGAAAATTCAACACTAGATTCTAAATAAGTTTTTCTTACGATAACCGTAAAAAAAATTAGATAGAAAAATACCTAAAAAAATGTAGAAGAGTTTTAAAGCTAAAATTCTTACAAAATCAAGAAAATATACAAACTAATTTGTATTGAAAAATGTATAACATTTTGAGAATTTATACCTAAGGTTTAAAAATTTAATACAAGGTTCCTCATAAGCTATTATGTAAGTGGTAGTTAAAAAAAAGTGAAGCGTATGTCTAATAGTTTTGTATAAGCATCTAAAGTTAAAATTTCCAATAAATACGTAAAAATCATAAAATTTTGCAGTTTTCTTTGATTAGTAAATTCATAAAAAATTTTCTTTTTAAATCTAAGATTTGAAAATTCAACATAAGATATTCTATCTTTAAAAAAAAAATGTACAATAATGTTTGAAATCATTAATAATAGCAATATAAACATAATATAAAGTACCTATCATAGGCTGAAAGACCGTCTCTAAAAAATATTGATTAGAAAAAAAGTTATTTCTATTGTCAGATTGTCGTGGTACATTCTGTATATTATATATATTACTGTATATATATACATTCTGTATACCTACTACCTACATATTATTATTTAAAAAAATGTTTGTTATTACTTATTTTCATATTTCAATATAACTTTAAGTCTTTAACAGTTGAACGTAAAAGATAAGACACGGAAAATTAATATTAATTTAATCGCGCTGTATTTATTTTATTTACCATTAAAGTAGATTTTACTATAAGTATTATATTTGAATAAGTACTAATACAATAAATACAAATCAAACTATGTTATAATACAGTTTCTACGATCATATACTGGGACATAAATTCAGTCAAGCAGTATCTTCAATTATAATCGGTAGTTTATAGGTACGCGCGGGTATTGAAAATATTACGGTGATATTTGCGTTTAATATGAATTTTATAATGATACGAATCGTACTAGACGAACGTGCATAGACTTAGATCATATACTATGGATGGAGCCATTTCCCAATATATTGAAGCACATATAAGAGACGAGTCTCTGACATGGATGTATGATGTGCGCATGCGCAAAGCGAACCGTCGCATATTTAGTTGCTGACCGCTGATTGATATTTAGATATATCGCGGGTGTTTTCAAAATAAAAATTAAATACTGACTACTGTGATAATATATTTAAAATAAATTAGACACGTCACACATACGTATTTACTAATAAAAATAAAACATAAAAATTATTAAATACTGTCTATTGGTTTTTGAATAAAATTAATTTTGTATAATTTCTTCTAACATTTTTTCCCATTATTGAAAGTGTATGCATTTTTCCATAATGATGAAGTCTTAATCTTATATATACAATTCTCGTGTCACAATGTTAGTTACAATACTCCTCAGAAACGGTTTGACCGATTTTTATAAAATTTTATATGCATATTCAGTAGGTCTGAGAATCGGATACTATCTAAGTTTGTATGCGGTGCGATTAGTGGTTCCGAAGTTATGGCGAGTTAAGTTATTTTGAGATTTACGATGGAAATATTTGTTTATTAATGGTTGCCATTGGTTACAACCTACCGCAGGTGGATTGCCCACCTGATAATTTATTACTGCTCGCATTTATTATCCACGATCCGATGCAGTGGATTGCTTACCTAGGTGGCTTAGATGTATGTAAATCACTTGAGGTTAATCTTAATATAATATATGGGCATATTATTCAGGCTATGCTGGAAGGGACAGCTAGGATAGGACAGCTAATATAGCTGACACTTCGTGTCACGAAGTGCACGGGTCAGCTAGTGTTATATAATAATCACATACATCACATAAATATTTGTTCTTTCGAATTTTTCGAACAATAAAACCACTAGTGTATTTTACAACATCTATTATGTAGTCTTCCAAACTAGGCATTTGATAATCATAATCAATATTATTAAATATATTATTTTCTTCTTCATTATTTAATGTATCATTATTACAAATAGCATTAGCATCTTTTCTTTTATTAGCTCCAATAAATAAAATACAAGATATATATAGCTGAGTACAATTTCTTGGTCCCAACTTCTTGGTACCAAATACTTGGTATTAGGTGATTTAAGGTTTCTATTTATTGTTTCTTTAATTGGGTCAGCTAATTTATTCTGAAATTTAAAATATATGTAAAAATCAAAAATTATTATGTTAAGTAAATCAGGCAAACAAGTATGATCATGAATAATAATTATTAAATTATATATATTAAAAACATTTATATAGTAAAACACTTAGTTTTGTTAAAATACAATTAGTCTAAAAAAAAAACTAAAAAATTAAAAATATACAACACATACCAAAAATAAGTATCATGATAGATACAATTAGCAAATTTAAAAAAATACAAATGTATCTTATCTACACATATTAGATATGTACTTTGTTAAAAAAAAAATTAGTCTCATTAAAAATATTTGAATAGTTGAATACTTTACATTGTTAAAATACAATTAGTCTAAAAACAAAAAAAAACAAAAAAAAAACAAAATAAGATACAACATATACAACATACACAAAAAAGTACCTATTATAGATACAAGATACAATTTACAAATTTTAAATCAAACAATGTATCTAATCTACGTATCTTAGACAGGTACTTTGTTAAAAAAAAAAAATTTGCCTCATAAAAAACATTTAAATAATATTATAAAAGGCTGTAAAACACTAAGTGGGTACCAATATTTCATCATGTGCATTTTCAGTAATTAAATTATTATTTTTCAAGTGCTTGAATAAAGCTTCTAGGGATGATAATTTATTTCTTAGTCTTCTAACAGTTTGGTTTAAATTCTTAATTTTTTTTTGTTGAACCAATATTTGAAGCTTAGCTTTTTTTTTTTTTTTTTTTTTATTAAATAAAGAAATATATCTACTCCTTTAAGCCTAAGCCTAAGCTTGTGATGGAGTAGAGAGTTAACAAATGTAAATAGTAGTTTAAAATGCAACTTTAGAATAAAACAAAGAGATTTGGATAGGTACATCCTTTCGCAAAAAGAAAAAAAAATATATCTCAATAAGTATATAAAATAAAATATAAAATAAAAAATAAGAATACAAAATCGGTCACATTAGACTAACCAGATAAAGTTTACAATACAATACAATACAATATTATATATAAGAAAAAACAAAACAACATCATAAAATATATAAGAGAGAAAACGTGGCAAGATTTTCATTATTTAAAAACTCATGGTGTATATTAATACAATAAATAAATGAAACAGATTAAAATAAAATAAAATCCTAATGACTGGAATCACTAAAAATGGTGGACTCTATTTAAGGAGTAATTAATTCTGCAAATAACCATTTATAGACGACTTTTTTCTCATTAACTCGACCTTCATGAATATTTTTTTTGTATAGTGTTGGCATCTGATTAAAATAAGTAGAACCTAAATAGTCAACAAAAGATTGACCAAAGGATTTTTTTGTATATTTAACTGGCAAATTATAGGCTATATGTTCTCTTAAGTGTCTGTTATTGTTATTGAAATTCATTATTTTTTTAAACATAAATAAAATTGCAAACTTCTTGTATAGGTATCTTATTGGTAGAACATCTAGTTCTATGTAATTCACTTTTGTTGAACCTACTAAAGATTTTCTATTTAGTATTATTCTTAGTATATTATTTTGATTTGTTTGAAGCATTTTTAAAACATTTTCTTTTACACCTCCCCACACCAAAAGGCCATATTGACAGATCGACTGATAGAACGCAAAATAAATGGTACGTAAAGTTTCAACAGGTAAGATATCTTTTAGTAAAATAAATTTGTGTAATGAGTGTCGTAGTTTCCCTACTAAATTATGGATATGAAAGTTCCATCTCAAATTATTGTCAAAGATAATACCCAGATAGCGAATTTTCGAAACTTGACTAATTTGCTTACAGTCTTGCATATTGCATACCAATTGATTTTGACAATTGTGAATTATTAGAGGAAACTCGCCATAGGTAGTCTTATTTATTGATAACTTCATGTACGTAGTTTTATCTGAATTCATAGTTAAGCCCAGTTCACTTGTGCATTTGTGTGTTAAATTTAGACCTTTCGTTGCTTTGAAGTATACCCCTTCCCAGCATTTATCCGAAAATAATAGACAGGTATCATCTGCGTACGTTACTATTTTGCCATCAATGTTTAAATCACAAACTGTATTTATGTATAATATGAACAAGATGGGACCCAAAACACTACCCTGTGGAACACCATATTCTATATAACCTGTTTTGCTTATTGCATCATTTAATTTCACCATTTGCTGTCTGTTAGAGAGGTAACTCTTAAACCAGAGGAGACTTTTATTATTTATTCCAAAGTTTGGTAGAATTTTTAATAGGATATCATGTTGGATAGTATCGAAGGCTTTTGCTAAGTCAATGAAAACAGCAATTGTTTTTAAACCTTTGTCCAGAGAGTCATATAAAAATTGAGTTGCATTATATAAGGCATTTTCAGTGCTTAGGCCTGGTCGAAATCCGTATTGGTGTTTAGATAATAAGTTATTTTTCTCAAGGTAAGAGATCAGCCTTGCTTTAATTATTTTCTCAAATATTTTGGAGAAGTTGGTCAACATTGATATAGGTCTATAATTACTTTTTATTTTACGGTCACCACCTTTGAATAGAGGCTTAATAACTGCAATTTTAAACTTATCCGGGAAAATACTACTTTCTATACTCAAATTAAAAATATAGACTAGTGGAAAAATAATTAATTCAGAAATACTTTTAAGAATTTTAACTGTTACCTTATCATAACCAGCAGCAGTGTCATCTTTAAAGTTTTGAATAATTATTCTTAATTCTGATACATCAATTTTCTCTAGAAGAATCTTTTCAAAGGAACATAGTATATTATTATCATTGGATTTATTAAAAACCAGATTTTGATTTTTTTTTAATTTTTTTGCCAAATTTTTCCCAACGTTAGAAAAATAATTATTAAATATATTAGACACTTCTTTAGGATTATCATCTATATTCAATAATATGTCATTCACTACTACAGTTTTGATTCTATCGTTGTTATTTGGATTCCTACCCGTAATCTCATTGATCAGTTTCCATGTTAATTTCGGATTATACGACACTTTTCTAAATTTTTCCTTATAAAAATTAGTTTTAGCAAGCCTCAAAAGTTTTGTAAATGTATTTTTATATTTTTTATAGTATGACGCAAGTTTGACATTGTTTGGGTTTTTTTGCACTTCATGGAGATATATTGTTTGTGACGTACTGAGCATAATAGACCTTTGGACATCCATTCTTTCAATCTTTTATTTTTAGAGTTAATATTTTTAGCTGTTAAGGATTCATTTATGGCATTCATAATTATATTTTGAAAATCTGTAGTACATACATTTACCGAGTTAGATTCGTATATCTTAGTCCATTTTTCATTATACAAGATTTGTTTAAGTTTATCATAGTTTATAACATTGATAGTATTAATACTGCACATTAATGGATTTTTATTTTTCACAGGTATAGGAATTGAAACTACAATTGAACAATGGTCAGTTATATCTGTTAGTAGAACACCCGCATTAATATTCCCGTGTGAAATATTGTTGTCTTTGATGAACACGTGATCTAAACACGAATGTTGTTGACCTAAAGGTAATCTTGTGAATACATTTATATAAGAACAGAAACCGGTTTCTGACAAAAGGTCTAGGTAATCATAATTATTAACTGTTTGTGCACCAATTATGTTAATATTCATGTCCCCAATTAAGGTAATTACACCAGAATTTAAATTTAAATTATTAAAAACATATTTTAATGAGTTAATAAAATTTATACAATCAGACGAGGGTGATCGGTATATACATACAACAGTTATAGGCAAATTATTGATTATCAGCGACAGTTTAACAATATTATATTCTAAAAAATCATAGTCATAAAAATCCGCCTTTAAATGATTTTTCACAAAGATTATTATACCATCATTTTGGTTTCTTTTGGTACTAGAAAAGAATATACTGTAACCAGGTATCATATAGTGACAAAACAATGAGTCATGCCACGTCTCAGTTAAAACTATAACATCAATTTTATTATTATTTACATCATTTTCTAAAAATAAAAGCAGCTCGTCAAAATGTGCATTCACACTTCTTATGTTAAAGCATATAATATTTAAAAGAGATTCCCCTTTGTTATTAAAATATGAATTATATTCAGAAAAAGACTCAAAAAATTTAGTTCTATATTTATAACTATCAATAATGTTATTAAACTCATCCATGATAATTAAATTAAAACATATGTATACAAGATCGAAATATATTTACTAGAAAAATTACTTTAAGTTGCTTAAGAAGCTTTCGTTTTCGATTAGAATTGCTTTTTGGTCTTCATTTTTTTTAATAAAAATTTTTGAGTCTTTAAACCAAACGAATTTAAATCCGGCTTCGCGAGCAAAAGCCTTAGTTTTAAAGAACAAATTTCTATTAGAAATAGTAAGATAATGATTTACATAAATTGGTTCCATACCCCATTTTTCATGAAACATATTTCCTTTTGGTTTGGTCTTTCTTGAGTTAGTTATGGTATTGCTGCTGCATAGACGAGTGCTCAATTCAGCTACAAGTTTCCTGGGTTTATTCATGATTTTTGAAGGAACACGAAATGCCCTATTGACCGTTGACTCCACACCCAATTTTGATATGATTGTTTTAACTGTCTCTACAATGTTTTCATCCTTGGTTTCAGGTACACCAACAATTTCAATAAAATTGTCAACAGCCTTTTGTTCCAACGTATTTACTCGGTTTACCAATAATATAATTTCATTGTTAAACTTAATATTTTGTTCTTTTAGTGCTCGGTTTTCAGCTCTTATTTCTTTCACTGAAGATATTAATTCTTGTAATTGTGTACGAAAGCTGTCAAATTTGTCACTCATAAATTTTACAGAATCATTTAGATTATTGAAATTTTCGTTAGAAATATTGTGGACGGATTTTTTATTCTGTGTTTCATTGACTGGCTGCGCATTCTCATTAAACTTGCATTTATTACAAGCCCACTTTGACTTTGTTGTTTTGGACATTTTACGAAAGGTCGCTTCTCTCAGAGCGGCACACATAAAATGGAAGTATTCATTGCATATAGAACAAGTTAAAAGATCATCATCAAAGATGTCATCGTTGCATGAGTTACACAACATATTAGATATTTCAGATATAGTAGAAGAAATCCCGAACAAAATATAATTTACGTGCACTAAAATCGAATGTCGTCCGTCGATGCCAAAGATTAGTTGATAAGTAAAAGGCGATAAGCGAGCGAAAGTACAACCAACAACCTTACTCGACAACTACAAAACAGTAACTGAAGTGACATTTTGATTTTCTTGGAGTTAATAGATCTGGAGTTTTGATATCTCCAACAAAACACTTTATTTTTCGTTTATGTTTAGGTGTTTCTAATACAAAATTGAAAATACATATTATGAATATGTTTTTAATCAATAATTGTGAAATAATTATTAATACATACCATTAATCAATGGTTCAGTTTGAATTGTTGTTTGAATAGATGCTGAAGTAAATGACATACACATAATTTGATTTTGATACAAATCCACGTTTAAACTACAATATTTACTTTCAGGAGTAACTAAAATAAGATAAATTAATGTAAAATCATTAATCAATCATGATGATAGTTTTTTAGTTGCATTTTACCTATTACAGACTGATTTTCACATGATTCAGTTTGAATGCTCAAGTCATTAATTGTTTGAATAGTACCTACTGACATTAATGACCTAAAATAGACCATAGAACAATAACTATATGAAATAGATTTATAACATTTATGCAATATGCATAAGGTATTATTATATTATCAAATTACTATTAAGTTCTTTTTAAAATTAAATAAGGGTAATTAATTAAAAACATTTACTAACTTTTCAATATATTTAGTAGGAACTAAACCACGTTTCAATACTTTTTTGAGCCCCGTAGTATAGCATGATTGTTCAAAATGCATTAAACATATTTGCCGTCTACACAAAATATCATTTTCAGTAAATCCACAAGCATTTAGCCATTGTGTCCGTACAGACGGATCTTTAGGAAATCTATACAGTATACAGTAATAATTATACAATTATATAATATATTCTAACTATTTAATGGCTACAGATATCTATTATAAATGTACCTATAGATATTAAATTGTAGAATTTATGTAGTAGATATAATAAAATTACTTATAAATCATTATATTTAAGACCACTTACCGATGCAATGATATTCCTGGATTATTATGATAGGATCTTAAGCATAATAAACAAGAATTATACATGTTTAAAAAAATATAAAGTAATTTATTTTAAATAACTATATAAAATAACATTATTTATTTATTGTTTTGAAAAAACGCACGAAGTATCTAATATCAATCAGCCATCAGCCATCTAAATATGCGACGGGTTTCTTCGCGCATGCTTATATCACAGAATAAGTTAAAGCAGAATGGAAACTGATAAGAAAATACACGGCTCTTAGCCCAAGAATATGGTCCGCCATGTTGAAAGAGCTCATCAGTGTTGACCTAAAATTTAATATGAAATATCTTCTGTACAATAAATATACAATAATTGAAAATATACAATATTTTTTTCAAAAGTTAATTTATTTTTACTTATAATTTATAAAAAAAATGTATATTGGTTGATATAAATACATATTTATTAATTACGTTATACATTGGATCATCGGTATTTAATAAAAATGATTTTTCTTTTCAACGTTGACTAAAAAAAATGGGATAAAATAGTTAATTTTCTTTTTTTAAATTTTTTCTCAGAAACTAAAGATCTATTTAACAATTTAACTGCTGTAAAAATTCTGAACCTAATGTATAAATGTAATAAAAAAGATTTGTCAGAAAGTGTACAAGGATGACTAAAAGGAACATTACTGAAGTGAAGTCTTAACTTTGAAGCAATACCGTTTTCCAAAGAAATGGATGGAAATAATTGTATAAAAATATTTTCCAACTCATAAATAAAATTGTAAAGTTCATCATGAAGCATCATCAAATTTCCAAATGTAGAGTTGTGTCTTGTGCGATATGCTTTGAGGAAAGATAAGTGAAGCGACTGGTCTAACTGTTTCTGATAACGAGCATAATCAACACAAATCTGACATATGTATTATGTGCTTCTCCAAGCACTTCTTTATAATATATCCACAGACATATGTAAACGTGTTCCTCTCTGGTAATTCTAAGTTTTTATAGTCAACTGTATCGATACTAATGGGTTTAAATTCAAAAGGATTTTTTACTGGTTCAAGTATATCCAGAAATTCATCACTCGCTATTTCTGAGTAAAATATTTGATCCAAATCCTCAATGCAATTAGTGCCAGAAGAAGTTTGAAAATAGTTGAAACAACATTTTTTTTTAAAAGCCTAAGTTAATTGAATGGGAGTTTGATTAAAATTATTGCCTTGTTGTTGGCGGAAAGTACAAAATAAATTTTCTAAACAATCCTGATTTATTCTGCCAGTATATGGGACATAATTAAGATCATTTGGTTGGTTTAAAGAAGTATAAAGCAATTGCAATTCAGAAATTGAGATTAACCAACCTTTAATTTGAAATTCATACGTTTATATTTATATATTGCCATTATTAATAATTTCAAAAGCTATTAAAAAATTAGTTGGACTTTCCGGTACATTTTTTTTTAGAAAGATAGAAAAACTTGTAGAAAATCTTGTGTTGAATTTTAAAATCTTAGATTTAAATAGAAAATTTTTTATGAATTAACTAATCAAAAAAAATTGCAAAATTTTGTGATTTTTAAGTATTTATTCAAAATTTTAACTTTAGATGCTTATACAAAAAAAATTACACATACGCTTCACTTTTTTTTTAACTACTACTTACATAATAGCTTATGAGTAGGGCTGGGATTTTAATGCCCTAAAAACCCCCCAAAAATGTCCTAAAAAAATGCTTTTGACCTAAAAACTCTAAATAATGTCCTAAAAAAACACAAAAAATGTCCTAAAAAAAATGCATTTTGGCATTTTTATATTAAATTATCAAAAAAAATTAACTAAATTAATTAAAATAATTATAATATATCTTTTTGATTTTTTGGTTACACTCTATACTACTGACGTAAAACCTTGTTTTAAATTTTCAATCCTTAGTTATAAAAACTGAACATTTTATAGATTGTTAACTACAAAACAATTTATCCGATGATGATTTTCGGAGAATATTTGAAGTTTAAATGCTTATAAATAATGTTATTATTTTTGGTGTATTATTATTTAAACAACTTAGGTATGAAGAATCTTGTATTAAATTTTCAACAAATTTGTCGGAACAACATTTTTTTTTATCGATAATTAAAGAAAAAAAATCAAAAATTTATTAGGCCTATAATTAGCTCAAAAATTAACAAAATCTTTTTAAATTTTTTTTGGTTCATATAAATCGGTAATCTGAACAAATTTTCAAATGTAATTTCTTTTTGAATTACATTAAAATAAGAAAATCGTTCCCGGAAAAAACTGGTGAACATTCAATTTCAAACGATCATAAAAAATTAATTTGAGTTTCCGGTAAATATTTTCTTTTTTAGAAAGGTCAAAAAACATAGAGAATCTTGTGTTGAATTTTAAAATTAAAAAAAAAATTGCAGAATTTCGTGATTTATACATATTGTGTCGAAATTTTAACTTTAGACGCTTATATAAAAACTATTAGAGACATACACTCAACTTTTTTTTAATTTTCACGTACAGCAAGTTATGAAGAACATTGTATTACTTTTTCAATTTTTTTGACTGACTAAATAATATAATACAATACAATAACAAAATAAAAATCGAAAATTACTCATGTTTATAAATAGTTCAAAAATAGTCAAAACATATTGAATATGTTATTGTGTAGGTATAGAAATTGCTTATATAAACATTTTGTGAAATGTACATGTATTTACAGTCATTATTTCTTCTGTTTCACCAAAAATAAAAATTAATTTTGTCAAAAATTGGCTTTAAATTTTGGCGTAAAAATTTTCGTTTTTTCCTTAATTTTTTTTTTGTTTTCCCCGACGCGATTAAAAACTATTGAGAAATTTTTACTTTTGACCCCCCAAAGTACCAATTACATCCACTTTCCTATCAGAAAAGATGCTGATGAAGAAAATTGGAACACTTTTACTGCCCTTAATCGTGGTGACAGATACAAAAAAAAATTTCATATAAAAAATAAAAATAATGTTAAACAGTGTAGCCAAATAACACATAAATAGTATAGACATTTTTTTTTGCTATATGGGAAAACTGATGAGCCTTTTCAATATGGCGGACCATATTTTTGGGCGGCGAGAGTTTCCATTCTGCTTTAATCTATTCTGTGCTTATATCAAGCATCAATGTCAGAGACTTGTCGCTTATATGTGCTTCAAATTAAGTACACGGTCAAGGTGGGCATGGCTCCATCCATAGTATATGATCTATCTAAGTTCATAAACAAATAAACAGCGCTCCCGACAGTGTTGCCAGATAAAAAAATGTCGAATTCCCTTTTAATAATATATAATTTCCCTTTTCTCATAAAAATTTCTCTCACCTAAATTTTTTCTCGTTACAAATATTACAATACAACTTGTATAGAATAAAGTATAAAACATTAAACAAAATTAAATTAATAATCAAATAATACAATATAATCCCTCATATGAAAACTATAAAAATAATATAACAATTCTATTAAATTAACAATGTTAATAATTTTCTCACTTTTATGACTTAGAAGTTATTAATTATTTACAATACAACTTGTATAGAATAAAGTATAAAACATTAAACAAAATCAAATTAATAATCAAATAAAACAATATATCAGTTCAAGTAGTACAAATATTACAATACAAATTGTATTAAAACTAGTTAACAAATTAAATAAACAAGAAAATAAAACAAAAATACTGAACCTATATCATTTTGTATATAAATTATCAGAGTTATGTAATGCTAAATGTTTTTTAGTCACATAAAAATTTAAACAGTTAATTTGTTTGACTCCATAAGCGGATCTTATAACTGCAATTGAATTTAAAGTATCGTCTCCTATACGATTTCGTTTTTTCGTTTTGACATCTGTGACTATTGAAAATATTCTTTCAGCCTCAGCATTTGAATGAGGAAGACTTAGGCAAGATTTGGCAAGTTTATAAATGTTATTATATATTTATTCACCTGAGAAATCTTTCATGGTGCTGATACTATGCCAAAACTCATCAATAGGCAATAATAAAAGTCTTGATTTTTCTGTGTTATTAATTAGCATTTTCATACGTTTCCACTCACAATGTATTATATCCCAATCAATAGTTTCATTTAACTGTTCTATAATTATTGCGAAGTTAATATCACTCATTTCTTCAGGAATTCCATGTAAAGCTACCTGTGGATCCAGAAATTTAAGCTGCTTAAATAAATTATTATTAGTTGGCAATCTCTTTTTTATTTCTAGAGCAGCTGTTATATAAAATTCTAAGCATTTATTTTTCTCTAATTCAATGGCTTCAGGTGAAAAGTTTTTTATATAATCTTCACATTCTCTTCCCAAAACTATATCTTTAGCAGATAAATAGTTATTTGGGTCCTCTACATTGACATCCTTCAATGGCTTATTAATAAGAATATTTAGTTTAATGTAATTACTACAGAACTCTTTTAAAATATTTATTGAAGCATCATACATTTTGTGGATTAAAACATTTCTACTTTGAAACAAGGCATTGAATGAATTTATAATATTTAAGACATATTTTAAAAATAACAGATAAGCTTTATTATATTTATTTTCTATTGCTGCAAGAATATTTTGAGCAGCTAGTGATTTGTCTTCAACAACAGCAACTCTAAAAAAGTGTATTAATACTTGCCAACAATTTAAAACGCGTGATACGCACTGGTGCATTGAAAGCCATCTGGTTGAAGAGAATTTCAATATTTTTTTTCTTTCTTCGTGAAAATAGTCTTGAATTCACACAGTTGGCATAGCGTTTTGCACTGCCAGAACAGTAAGTAGCTATATTTCTTACTAATTCTTCAGGGTCTCTCGGAAGTTTTTCGCATGCTTTTCCAGCAATTAAAGATGATGAATGACATAAACATTGCATTAACACTACGAATGGTACATCACATTTCAAGTGAGAAAAAAATGAATTATTCTTTCCAACCATAACATTAGCTCCATCAGATGCTAGTCCTATTATATTTGATATAGGTATATTTTTTGATGTAAGACAGTTTTTAAAGGCTTTATAAATATTTTCTGCAGAACACTTAGTTGCATCCGATAAAATAAGTTCTAATAACTCCGTTCTTACTAAACCATTTACTGGTGACACGTACCTAACTAACATGCACATAAATTTATGGTCTGTAATGTCAGTACTTTCATCAACAAGAATTGAGAATTTGACATTTTGTAAATTTCGGACCCGGACATTTCGCCGCGACCGTTTCGCCGCTGGACTATTCGCCGCAGACCCTTTCGCCGGCGAATCGGCGAAACAATATTAAGGAAAACCGAGTTTCACCTGAGGTGGTTTTACACAACAAGTCGAGGGATATTATCGATTTGCGGAGCGGAGCGACGGCGCCGAGGAGCGTAGCGACGAGTGCCGATACACGGGTAATCACTGAAACTTTAAGGGTCTGGTCACACTATGACGGTTCGGCCGCGCGGTCGAAACCGCGTTTGATTTCGCCGCGCGGTGTTCACGAATCATACTAGAGCGGCCAAACCGCTGAAGTATGTGTTCATTACGGAATTAGATACCACCAAAATCAGTTGTGGTTTTCTAAATTTTCATAATTTTAATACTTCATTAAGTTTTTCATTTTAATATTATTATAGTTATTTCATGTATTTATACTATATATTATTATTAAAATATAATTATAGTATAGTAAGTGCGACATACGGCGTGTATAGTGATTTATTCAAATTTAGTTATAAGTTAAATATAAATACAGAAACTTATAGTTTAAACATGGATTATGACCATTATATGCAAGTTATGAGAGTCGTACAAGTTGCCAACTATTTTGGCTACTTAAACGCTCCGAAAAGAGATGTCATGAATTATATATAGTAGTCACTATATATTGAGTTTTGATTCATCCTTTAGTTCATATACCAAAAGGCAAAAACAATAAAATGCAAAAAAAAATGTACAAGTACATAAACCGACCAAGGAATTCATTCAGTAAGTTATTCTAACTTATTCAGTTAGTTCAATAATTATATAATACTTATACCTAATTAGTAATTAAAATATTTAACATTTTTTATTGTGTACATTTTTTATATAATTATTATATTATATAAGATACCTTATACCTATGTAATTGTATATATTACACAAAATTATAATAATTTCCAATTGGCTGATACATGTTTTAAGTTTTTATTTATGTAGGAGAATCTGAAGAATGATGAAAGTTATAGTATAATAATGGATGACAGCTTAGATATTGGAAAATGTATTAATACTCCAATTCCTATTGATGACTTCACAAAATGTGCATTGCTTGAAAAACACTGGGTTCCTCTACCAGGATACATATATCCGTTCTCTATACACATACGCCAAGAAAAAGAAATAAAAAGAAACGTTCTACCTGTCCACTTACAAAATAACCAGTGGTTAGTACTATCAGATTGCATGAAAGGGTTGTTTTGTAAATACTGTGTTTTGTTTGCTTCCAACATATCTAACAATGTAACACTTCAAACTTTTGTAAAAAAACCACTTAAACATTTTTCAAAATTAACTGGCAAGGATGGTGATTTGAAAAAACACTGCAATCATAAACATCATAAATTTGCTGTTGAGTCTGGAAATAATTTTTTGGCTGCATATCATAATCCACAAAAAGTAATTATAAATCAAATAAATACTCAACGATGCTGGTCCATCTAATAAAGGAAACAATTGAGGTTACAATTTGAATGTTAAACCTCATGAACCATATAAAATTAAACCATACCCTGTCCCTTTCTCTCGACGTCCTGCAGTTCAACAAGAAATAAATAAAATGATCAAATGGAGGATAATTGAAAGATCCAGTTCACCGTATAACAATCCGCTAGTCACAGTAGTCAAATCTGATGGGTCTATTAGTTTGTGTTTAAACGCCCGAAAACTAAACACTATAATACTCCCCACTCGTGATGCATCTCCCCCTATTGATGATATTCTTGCAAAATTTAAAAACAAATCTTTTTTCTCTTCTCTTGATTTTTCTTCCAGCTATTGGAAAATCCCCTTAGATCCCTCCGTTCGTCAGTATACCAGTTTTTTATATGATGGTAGCTCATATCAGTTCTGTGTCGTCCCTTTTGGGTAAAATATTTCAAATGCTGCATTTGGCAAAGGCCTAGACTCTAGGACCTAGAGGTTGCTTTAAACAACTTTTCTTTCCCTTGTCCCTCCCCCAATGATATCCACACTTATGTTGATGACATTCTTATTTCTTCTCCTTCCTTCAATGATCATACAACCACTTTAGAATGGGTCTTTAATAAAATCTCTCAAGCTGGTCTTACTTTAAAATCAAAAAAATGTCACTTTAATAAACAACAAATTAAATTTCTAGGCCATTTCATATTCTTCAACGGTATGATAATGGACCCCGATAAAGTAAAAGCCCTACAAGATTTTCCTGAACCCCGCAATAAAAAAGATCTAAAGATCAGTCCTTCTTTAGTTTCTGCAATTTCTACCGTAAATTTTCAAAAAATCATTTTTCTCTTCTTTGTCCCCTCTCACATCTCATTTGTAAAGACACTCCCCGAACCTTCACAACAAAATAAAATAGACTTTCAAAAAATCAAAACAGCATTCTCTCTTCAAATTTCCCTCACTCACCCAAATTTAAATATTCCTTTCTGTATTCAAACTGATGCTTCCTATATCGGGCTCGGAGCTGAGTTATTTCAAATTGACGGTGAAGGCCAGCGGAACACACTCTCGTTTGCAAGTAGGTCACTTTGTGGAGCCGAAAGGAACTACACGGTAACTGAGCTCAAACTGTTAGGTATCCTTTTTGCTTGTCAAAAATTCAAAATTTATATTCTAGGACATTCCATTAGCTTATATACTGATCATAAAACCTTAACATTCTTATTATCTTGTAAATTAAAAAAATAGTAGTCTTACCCATTGGATTCTTGCTCTCCAGGAATTTAACCTTAAAATTTATCATTGCCCCGGGAAAGACAATCCTATTGATACTCTCTCTCGACATCCCCTCGGTCGTGACGACCAGCTCTCTAAGGACTCTCCGGCCATCCTATATTACGAATGATGAACTCAGTACAAACAATCTAAAACAATCAAAGTTATCGTTTAATCAATCTGAAATTACAAAAAAAAACGTAAGATATAGTAGTTCGGTAAATATATTATTTCAAATAAGAATGGTAGTCATAGATTTTGTAAATATTGATCAATAAACTATTTTATGAGATGAAGTAGCTTTAAATGTTGACACCTTTTTATTGGGTGCCTAAGTAATTAATAATATTTATTGGTAGAAGCAGTTCAGTGTACCCAGACATTTTTTTTTGGGGGGGGGGAGGGGCACTTTTTTTACTTTTAATTTTTGTAATGCTAAAATACCTACTTATATTATAAGATACTTGATAGTTGATATAAAAACACTAAGCATATAGGTACTTTTTTCTATCGCTGTACAACTATGTTGGCATTGTTAGTAATTTATAAGGTATAACTACATTTAACATGATTATAAAAATATAAACCTTAGGTTAATTTATTTACCATATTAATTTGAATATAAAGAGAATCTTTAATGGTTAAAATAAAAAAATAAAAACAAACCATTAAGTCATTAAGATAAAAAAATAATATGTGAAGCAATTAAATCATACTTCATAATATATTATAAAGGTTAAATTTAATAACACACTTTTAAATTTTGTACTACTCACTTCACTTTTCGTACTACACACAATTTTAAGGGCTGTTTATATTTAAAAAGTTAAAAATATATATTTTACATTTTTGTTACAGGTTAAGGATTTGATATTCAATTATATTGTTGAAGAAATGAAGCCGCTTGTAACTTGTGAGAAACCATCTTTTAAACGTTTGATTCAAGGCTTAACTTCTCAACATATTGTACTTCCACATAGGAGGGTTATCGCTAATGAACTAAAAGTTAAATATGAGTATTATGTAAAGATGTTGACCGAATTAATTGAAAATCAACATTTTATTTGTTTAACTGCTGATATCTGGAGCACTAATAACAAAAGTTATTTAGGAATGACGTGTCATTATATAAATGAAACCAATTACAACCGACATTCGTATGTATTAGCTTGTAAAAGGATAAAAGGCTCCCATACACCACCTTAAATATTTCAAAGGTAATAACTAAAATACTGCAAGACTATAAAATCAATTGTGAAAAGGTTTCACATATTGTAACAGACAACGCTACAAATTTTGGTAAAGCATTTCGCATATTTTCAAATCAGTATATTAATACTACTAATAATACTAAAAATGTTAATGATCCAAATTATTTAGGTATTATTAGTAGTGACTCTGATAGTGATAACGAAATTATAAATAATTCAGACTCAGAAAACGATTCCGACATTCCGAGTTTAGAGATAATTGATTTTTCTTCATTGGATTTTGACCCTAATTCTATTTCTTTACCAAGACATATTACATGTGCCGCTCACTCTTTAAATTTAATAGCTACAACTGACATATCTAAAATAGAACAAGATGCTTACAATAAAATATCAAAAACAGTATTTAAAAAATTATTTTCTTTTTGGAACTTATGTAGCAGAAGCACTGTTGCATCGGATAAAGTCACAGACTTGTGTAACTGTGAATTTCCTGTGCCAGTTGTTACCCGATGGAGTTCTATGTACAATGCAGTTCAAAAGGTTGTTTCTCATAAAGATAGTTTGGTTTTAGTTTTTGAAGAGTTAAAATTAAATAAAATAAAAAAAAATGAATGGATATTCTTAGATGAGTACTCCAAAGTAATGGGTCCACTGGCAACATCATTAGATAAGCTTCAGGGTGAAAAGTCATGTTTTCTAGGCTATGTGGCTCCTTCTATATTGGCATTAAGACTTCTTATGATACAAATGAATGACTTAATACATTGTAGGACTTTATGTTTGAAAATAATAAGTAGCATTGAAAGGAGATTTGATTACATAATTGATTTAAAAAAAATGAAAAGTAAGCCATATATTTTATCTGCAATTAGTCATCCTTAATTCAAACTGACATGGGTACCTGAAAGATATAAACATTACTGCAAACAAATATTTTTAGAAGAATGCATTTTAATAAGTTCTTCTTCAGTCGATAATTTCAATACAGAAGAACATTTGGACGGTAATAGTAGTGATGAAGATTTTTTTCAAATTTTATCTGAAGTCCCCAGTTCCTCATATTCTAATTTAAACTTAGATGTAGATAACCAAACAAATCAAAGTTTTGTAAATAATCAAGTTTCATCATATTTAAATACTAACAATAAAGATTTAACTGTTCTTGATTCATATTCAATAATAAAACAAATATTTTTTAAATATAACACAACACTCCCATCCTCTGCACCGGTCGAACGCTTATTCAGTAGTGGGTCTCAAATAATGACACCCAGAAGAAATCGTCTAAACGATAAGACTTTTGAAATGCTGCTTTGTTGTAGGTGTCTTCAACTTGACAAATAAAACTCATAAAAATTGTTTTAATTTGTATACATTTTTTTTGTGGTCTTATTTTAAAGTTGAAAAGTGATAACTGATTATGTATTAAGTGTAATATTATACTTATTAATATAATATTATACATATTAATCATTTAAATAATATTCATTGTAACTATAAATATTAAATTATGTAAAATTTTAATTTGGAATTTTTATGTTATTAATAAAAAGAGATTTTTGTTTGGAAGAATTATTATGCTTTATATTATTTAATTATTAATTTATAATTTTATTTTGTAAGGTCATTAAACACAATATAAATGTTTTAAAAATGGTTTATGGAAAATTTCCATAATTTTCTTTTATTATTGGAAATAGTTGTTTATTAGCAATTAAAACTTCAAAATTGATTAATTTGTCTGATACTATGAGATATAGTAATTAGTTGAATGAGTTTCATTGTTCAACTTTTAATTAATTTTAAAACACAAATTATACTTATAGTAATCTTTGAATTATGTAAATAAGAATGGCCATTGGTTAAGCATTAATTAAGATTTTTATCATTGATAGGTATAATAATTTCCAATAGTAAAATAAAAATTTAATTGTTGGTTTAATGAAATTATTTTAAATATTTAAATTTTCATCTATTTTTTATCTAGATCAAAATTTTTTGTATTTTATCTTATCTGAGATAATTAAAATACATGTTATCTTATCTTAATCTATATAATATTGGAGCAATAATCTTTTATCTATATCTAGATAATTTTTGCTTATCTCGTCTCAACACTGGTTGTGATGCTAGTAATATAATTGGAAATACTATTAAAATACTATTGATTTATGTTGGAAAATTGTTTTGTCTTTTTTTCCTCAAGTAGTAAGAGATGTCTTGCTTCATGAAAAAAATTTCTAAAATTGAAAATGCATTACAATTATTAAGGAAATTGGCCAAAACGCCCAGTGGACTGCTTGTGCTGAAAGTGTTAAGGCTGTATGAAATTAATTAGACGCTATGGTTGAAAGTCTTAATGAAATTCATTCATTAGATAAATGTTTTGATAAAGGAACAAGATCAAAAGCACTTGGTATTCAAAAACAAATACTCTTTTTTGATTTTATTGTTTCTTAATCATTTCTGAAAAATATTATGTACAAACTAAAGTATCTTACTGAAACTCTCGAAACAATAAATGTATGTATAATAGATGCGATAACTGTTATTGGTAGTACAATGAAAATGTTGACAGAAATTAACTCTGATGATCACACAATGAACAATTTCAATGGTGCTAAAGAGTTTGCTAACTTATTTGGAATAGATTCAGAAGCCGATTTTATAACCCATTATTGTAAATGGTAAGCTCCTAACTAGCTTGTAATGCAACAACTCAAACTGATTTTTCAATGTATCTATTTTACTGAAAAGAATTTAAATAGTTCTTGATACCTTTTTACAACTAACAAATGATAATTTAAAATCATGTATTTCTTCTATTTAACCATTATTTCTATTATTTTCTCAACCATTTAATAAACGCAATACTTCATAGGATAATGTAAACAAATCTATTTCTATGTTCCCATCAAGCAGTGTAGGTGCAAATTTTCAAGATTAAGATTTAGTTCAAACAGAACTGGAAATATTATTTAGTATGTAAAAAGAAGATAAAACATTATTATTTAATTCTTTAATGAAAAAGGCAGAAGAAGTAAAGCACATTTTACCATGTGACTAACCATTTTACCAATCAAATTTGTCGTTTGTCCTTGACTTCTCCTATAACAATAGCATCAAATGAAGGAACTGTTTCGGCTCAGTTTCAATTTGAATAAAAAAAAACTAATGAAATACTAGTGGACTGTATAATTGATTGATATATTTTATTAATAATACTTGAATAATAATTTTAAATAATAAACACTATTTTAATTGTTATAATAATGTGAATATTACATTACGTCGCGTATATTGACCGGCATTGTCACCGACGCGTCGTTGATATCGAACTGACGACCCGTGCCTTAATATTAAAAGTGTTATTGCCCGATCCATAGCGATATCGTAAATGATAATAATGGCTGCTATACATTATCGATAATAATATTGTACATTAAACATAGGGGCCACCTTGAAGGATAGTCTTCAACATGATACAATAAACGAATATTAAGGTCACGGTCTCTGAATGGAACAAAAATAAGTAAAAACATATTAAATTAATAACTAATAAATTTAGCCCACAATCAAAAAGATTATTGAAAATAATATAAAGTTTGCGTTAACTCACCATAATATAAATACAAATTATAATTATTAGTTAAATAATATACTAAAAATAATATACATAATAAATAATTCGTTAATTCAACATAATATAAATACAAATTACAATAATTAATTGAAAAATACCCTAATAATACATTTTTTTTTTACAACTTTTTATTTATTTTTTTTTTTGACTTGATTCATCGTTATCTTGTATTGGCAATAGGCCTATTTGCCTATTCACCGCTCTCTTCCTCGGCCCACTTGGAGTATTGACCGTTGCGACTTGCACGACGCCGTCACTGCCCGGAAATACTTTGCTCACGCGTCCCAGGTGCCATTGTAACGGGGGCAAATTTTGGTCTTTTATCAAAACCATGGAACCAATTTTTAAAACGGAATTATCTGGCTTATTCCATTTGGAACGTTCCTGGAGTTGACTTAGATACTCTAAGCTCCAACGTCTCCAAATTTGATGCGTAATGTGTTGTACCTTTTGCCACCGTGACAACAAATTATTGGTTAAGTTATTTATTTCTGGTTCCGGCAACGCTGAGAGTGAGTCTCCTATTAAAAAATGGCCAGGAGTAAGGACGGATAAATCAAAAGGATCAGTAGATAACGGGGTAAGTGGTCGTGAATTTAGACACGCTTCAATCTGTACTATTAGCGTGTAGAACTCATCGTAGGTTATTTTTACGGATCCTATACTGCGATTTAAATGTTTTTTAATGCTGTGAACCGCCGCCTCCCACAGTCCGCCGAAATGAGGGGCCCGTGGAGGAATGAAATGCCATGTCATTTCATTATTGGTCATAAATTGATTAATCCGTATTTTGTGGTCTTCCACCGACATTAATTGTTTTAATTCGTTAAATTTATTGTTCGCACCTACGAAGCAAGTGGCGTTATCGGAATATATATTTTTACATAAACCTCGGTGGGATATGAATCTTTTTAAAGCAGCGATAAATGCATCTGTGCTTAAATCACACACTAGTTCTAAATGTACAGCCTTCGTCGCGAAACATACGAACACACATATATATGTGCTTTTTGAGCTGCGGCATTTCGTCGATTACTGCATTTCAATAGAAACGGTCCTGCGTAATCTAGCCCACAATTCTCGAAACATCTACTCGCCCGATCGACTCGAAATTTGGGTAAATTACCCATTAAAGGTGACACATTTTTCGGTCGTGCTCTAAAACATTTTACGCATTGATGTACGACTTTTCGCGCACATCTCCGCCCATTGAGTGGCCAATATTTTAATCGCACCGTTGCAAGTGTAGCATGAGGACCAGCGTGCATTAACCTTTCGTGTTCGCGTAACATAATTAATTTCGAAAAGTTTGTCTCCTTAGGTATAATAATTGGAAATCGTTGATCTGTATCAATAAGTGTCGCGTTGGTTAGTCTACCGCCCACGCGCACGATTCCATCATCGTCTATGAACGGGTTTAATTTATATATATTACTACTCAACGACACATAGTGTTTGCTTTTTAAATCTTTAATTTCCGAGGAAAAATATGTGCCCTGTAATAGTTTAATTATTGATTTTATTGCAGTTAATACCTCGTCTGTATTAAGCGGGCCGGTAATTCGCGGAATATTATTACGTTTTGATAATGAGTTGTTTTTGTATCGTAATAAGTACGCAACGACGTGCGATAATTTGTTCAGCGTCGAGTACTTATCAATGTCAAACGACGCGCCCACCTTTGTAGTACACACTATAATAGGCGTAATCTTTTCTTCATTTTTGATATCATTTATATGTGCGGAACCTTCTATATATGCTGTTGAATGTTTAAATTCATTATTTATTAACCATACCGGACCATGCCACCAAAGCGTATTGATTTTTAATTCGTTCGGCGTACACCCTCGTGACAATACATCAGCTGGGTTGTCGTTCGATTTCACATGTCCCCACTCCAAACTATTAGTTAATGTTTGGATTTCACTGACACGATTCGCAACGAATGTTTTCCACCTGCCTGAATCCGCAGCTAACCAAGCTAAGGTGACAGTGGAATCTGTCCAAAAATATCTTTTTGACACACTTATATTAAGTGCTGGTATAACTGTGGACATTAGACGTGATAAAAGTATCGCCGCGCATAGCTCTAATCTAGGAATAGAAATTACCTTTATTGGCGTAATACGAGATTTGGCACACACTAATTGACATGTAATATTACCGTCCTTATCTGACGTACGCATGTATATACAGGCGCCATACGCCTTCATGGACGCATCTGCGAACCCGTGTATCTCAATTTGTTTATCATTATTGGATCCAAGCCAACGTGGTATATTAAAAGTATTTAATTCATTTAAACAATCGATATACCCGTTCCACACCGATTGCATGTGTGGTGGAATTTGACTATCCCATTCAATTTTCTCACGCCATAAATCTTGTAGTAATATTTTGCCCACTAATATTACTGGACCTACTAGACCTAATGGGTCGAATAATGTTGCTAGTCCAGCAATAACATCTCTTTTGGTTACCTCAATGTTTATTTTCGGTGGTTGAACAACGTAAGTGTAATGATCACTGTTTGGTTCCCAATACAAACCCAAGGTCTTCACACTTTCCTTATCCATTGATACTGACGATGCTTCGTTTTCATTTGAGTCCGGGATTAGGTTTTTATGATTTGCTGTCCATTTAGATAATTCAAATCCTGCCTTATGCATAATTGAAATCAGTTCATTACGTAATTGTATTGCTTCCGTTAACGTATCGGCTCCGGTAAGACAATCGTCTACACAGAAATCGTTTTTTATAATTTCTTTTAATTTTACGTTGACGGCATCCTCAGCAACGCGGTTAACACAACTTACTGCCAAAAATCCTGCAGGTGCTAAACCGTATGTTACAGTACACAACTTATACATTTTTATTTCATCATTTTGATCAGATCTCCACAATATGCGTTGATAATCGCGATCTTCTTTGTGTATTAATACCTGTCGATACATTTTTGTTATATCGACCGAGAACGCATATCTATGTGTTCTAAACCGAATGACGATTTCTAACAAATCAGGCTGTATTTTCGGACCATTCATTAATGTATCATTTAATGATATGCCGGTACTTGTTTTTGCTGACCCGTCGAAAACAACACGAAGCTTTGTTGTTCTACTGCGGTCATTTATCACATACGAGTGTGGTAGATAAAAGCAATTATTGTCATCGATTACCTGTTTATCACCGCCTGCGTCGCATACGCACTCCATGTGTTTAAGGTTTTCATATTCTAGCATAAACATTTTATATTTCGTATATAGCTCGGTATTATTGCGTAATCGTTTTTCTAATGATAAGAATCTTCGTAATGCTGATGCATATGAGTTACCTAACTGCCGATAATTGTCCTTGAATGGTAATCTCACTACAAATCTACCGTCTTTATTTCTCGTGACGTTCTCAATAAAATGTTTGGAGCATGTATTTTCTTCGTCAGTGAAATTACGTTTTAACGACACCTCTTCCATTTTCCAGAACGCTTCGATTTTACCTTCTAATATTTTATATTGATTCCGAGTTGCTAACAAGCATGTGTTTGGTCTTGTCATACTTAAATTATTCGTCGTCTTACCTACTGCTACCCATCCGAATAATGTTTTTTGTAAATATGGTCCATCATTGATTTTTATTTTATCAGCGCACATTATGTCCCAATAAGTGTCTCCGCCGATAAGTATATCAATATTACCTGGATAATTAAACGACGGGTCTGCCATATACATATCACTCGGAACATTCACACTGCGTATAGACGTTCGTGGTAATGGGCCCGTTATCTTCGATAAGAGCTCTTTCAGACGAGACACTTTGTGGCCGGCCACTAGAATCGCGCTACAAGACACAAAAAGTGTTTCATGTGTAAGCGTCTTTCACACGAGACACTTGTCGTACACGAGTATCTGATTAAATACAATTATTTTATAATTATTATTTATTTTTCACTCAACCATGGAAGTAGAAGAAGCTCTACTACTAGCTCTATTTATTAAAAGAAAACATAATAAAAATAAAAAACGTAAAAGGCTCCATTGGGTGCATCCTATTGTTGGGGATAGATTAGAAAAGGGTAATTTTCATACCCTATTTCACGATCTTCTTAAATACGAATCTAAATTTTTTAATTATTTTCGCATGTCGAGTCAATCGTTTTTTGAATTACATAATTTAATAAAAAATGACACGAAAAAAGAAGACACAAATATGAGAAGATCTATTTCAACCGAAGAACGACTTGCAGTTACGTTAAGGTATGACTTATCAGTAATATTTTTAATATATCTTTATAATAAATATGTATAAATGTTCTATAATATTTTTATAATACAAAAGCGTTTTGTTGCTAAATGTTGTCTGTATAACCGTTAATAATTATATAATTTGTTTTACTTAATTGTTTTATTAAAACACACTACAGATTTACACATTTAAAAATACTGTAATCAAATTGTATATTTCCGAATGATAGCGAAATTATTAATATTAAAAAACATTTCTTTCTATATAATAAGTTATTAGAAACAATATTTTTAGTTAAGTAGGTAGGTAGTTCCTAACAACTACATATTTAATACAATATTTAAATGTTAAAAATAAATTTTTATCCTCTCCGTATAACATTATATAATTAATAAACACTGATAAACATGAATTGTTTTACTTTTTAAATTGTGTCGTTGAATTGGCTAACATAGCTTGCCAAACTTGAAGAGCTTGATTGAGATACATCTACTTCCGTATTAGATAAAATATTTTGAGATGATGATGGTGTTGGAGTGCGAAAACGTTGATGTTGATTGTTTTGTAATGGATGAACGTTGGGATACAAACTTTGAAAGTTTGGATAAGCCTGTGGTCTTTGGTATAAAGTAGGATATTGATGTAGTGTCGAATTTAGTTGACATTGAGTATCAAAATATGAACCATCTGAAAAATGGGTATTCTGTTGTCGAGATTTTTTTGCATTAGAAATCGTTTGCATTATGCTAAGTTTCACTTCCATTTTATTTTCCTCTGGAACTTGTTTAAGATCATTGATAAGAGATAACAGAAAAAGTCGGTCAGGATCATCCATTGATTTTGTCATTTCATTTCGATTTTCTAAGCTTTTTTGTATAGATAAAAGCAATTGACTTTCTGAATCCTTATTTTGTGTTTTTGTCTTTTTGGATTGCCTTGATTGTGTGATTATATCTTCATATGCGTGTTCTTCACCAGAAACATTCATGTTATCATTATCTTCATTATCTGTGTTGGATTCAGCATCAGCATACTGTTCAGCATCATTGTCATTGAAATTTGATATAGTTTGTTTATTTCCAACACACGTCGAAAGAAAAGACAACTGGTTGTAATAAACATACGTTTTCCACGATTTACTGCCTGATCCAGATTTCATTGTCTTTATTTTAGACTGTTCACGGGCATATGAATTTCTAAGGCTTTTCCATTTTTGTTGAAGATTTTGAACTGTAATAAAATATAATATTCAAATAATATATAATAATATATTAATTATTAATAATTAATATATCAAGATAAGGATGGATTGATATGTTTTTATTAAGATATCCGTTATTCAAATTATTTCATATAATAATAAATTTTTTTAGGTACCTTGCTACGGGATGCACTTTAACAGAATTGCATTACAGTTTTAGAATTGGTGTTTTAACTTTGAGTTCTATTATTCGAGAAATGTGTAAAGCTATATGGACAAACTTAAGGATAACTTATATGCCAGAACCAAAACAAGAAGATTGGTTGAACATTGCAGATACTTTTTTGAACGTGACAAATTTCCCTAACTGTATCGGGGCAATCGACGGGAAGCATATTCGCATTGTAAAGCCAGCACATAGCGGATCCTTGTACTATAACTACAAACATTTTTTTTCAACCGTTTTGTTAGCTGTGTGTGATGCAAATTATTGCTTTACAGCAGTGGATATAGGAGATTACGGTAAAAACAGTGACTCGTCGATCTTCAAAAATTCTACATTTTATCGGAAACTTTTCAAAAAAGAACTCAATATTCCAGAAAATACTCTACTACCACAGAGCAATGGATCAAAATTTCCGTTTGTTATTGTAGGAGACGAAGCTTTTGGTTTATCTCAAAATGTAATGAGACCTTACAGAGGAAGACATTTATCTACGAAAAAAAAAGTATTTAATTATAGACTGTCAAGGGCACGACGTTTTATCGAATGTACTTTTGGGATTCTCTCAAATAAGTGGAGAATCTTCCATAGACCGTTAAACGTGTCTGAAGAATTCGCATACGACATTATTAAAGCATGTGTAATTTTACACAATTTCGTTCGTATTCGGGATGGAAATACGTTGGAATTTGAAGACACATTATTTTACGAAGGACTTTTAGATGAAGACAGATCGCCAGATAATACATCGGGAAAAGCAGCTACGAATATACGAGATGATTTCGCTGACTATTTCATGGGCGCAGGAGAAGTTCCTTGGCAATACGAAAGTATCAAGAAATAATTAAAATAAGTAAAATAGTATTTTGTGTAATAATTTATTATTAAATACCATTTTATTTGTAAATTATAATACAAAATATAGTAGTCATAGCACCTTTAATTAAATTTAAATGACAGTGTTTAATGTGAAATAGTAATTACTCCATATCATGTTTGTGGTTTATTTTTTACTTATTATTATATACATATATTATATCTGATGTAGGTAACTTAAAATAAATTGGATACCTAAATATACTTATAATTATATTTGAGTCAGTATTTATTACCAGGTTATATACCGTATACAAATTAAATCCCTGATAAACAGTACAAAAATAATAAATAGGAATAAAATATCGATTTATAATTTAAACTAAAAATAAGGTAATATAAATTATAAATAGACAATTGTAGTACTATATTAAGCTATTGTAAAATATATCTGAAGTAGGAAGTTCTACTGTATTTATATTATGACAGCCGACAGCTATATTAAAATATATAACTACTTACCATATTTGTCCTTCTCCCTTGCATCCATAGAATCAAACCCTTCCTTAAAAATTCGACAAACATCGTTCCAGTTTTCTTGTTTGATTATCTTATTTGCATAATCTGAGTGTGATGTATCCCATAATGAAGGGCGACGTTCAATTTCGACAATTAATTTATCGGTATCAAAACTGGCGAAACTCATACTTATAATAGAATATAATATAATTTAATTTTGGTTATGATTGTATATTAAATAAATCAATTTATACGTACTTCTGAAACTACACTGCACAACTCTGTGGTTATTCGAATACGAGTGTCTCGTCTGAACGTACTAATTTAATTTAATTTGTTATCAGTGGCTCGGACGCAGACACAGTGTCTGTTGGCTAGAGGGGACGGGACACACAACTTCAGTGGCGCGACACACATTCCGTGTCTGTGTCTCGTGTGTACGCGTATATTTATAACAATGTTATCTTTGACGCGCGATTCTTTTCAGACACAAGTAGCCGGCCACAAAGTGTCTCGTCTGAAAGCGCTCTAACACTAATAGGTCAATTATCGTAGAGTACGAGTTATTTAATGAGTTGATTACAGCTGTTACCTTATATTTTATTGTATTATTCGTTTCACTGATACCGCATATTGGAATGTTTACTTTTTCCCGCTGAAGTCCGAGTTTGTTTACCAAATTGTTTGTTATAAAATTGCTCTGTGATCCGCTGTCTAACAACACTCGCCCATGTGAATGCCTGCCAGCGGGACTCGATATTTTAATTATTGCCGTAGCTAACAACACTTCGCTATCAATGTTGACTTTTGCTGTATGCGCAGATACTAATGCATCGTTTGATAATATATTGCCATTTTCGTCAACTGAACTTGTTTCCTTATGTAAGAGTGAATTATGCAACTGTTGACATTTTATACATTTTCTCGATGGACATAAATTTACATGATGATCTGTTTTTTTTAAACAATTTTTGCATAATTTTAATTCATCGACCTTCTTTATTCTGGACGCTATGTCAAGTGCCAGAAATATGGTACATTTGTAGATTGGGTGTGGTTGTTGACACATGTAACATTTCATTTTGTATGTAGATAAAAATGTTGACGCACCCTTCTTTGACGTTCCAACTTTTGAGATTTTTGATAGTGAATAATTAGATTCGTTTTGCTTGCCTGTTAGTAATCTAGCATTTTCGACTGACTCTAACATTTGATTCCTTTTACCTAAGAACTCCACTAACATTTCTACACTAGGTAGTTCTTCTCTGGACGTTTCCATTTCCCATTGCTTGATAGTGTTCGTATCAAGTTTCGTGTAAATTACATGTAATAACAACGCACCCCAATTGTATGGGTCATGGTTTAGCGCTTTTAATGCTTGCATATATCCGTTTATCGAATCAGTTAATTGTTTTAATTTGATTGCCGATTCTTTATTGATTGGCTCTAGATCAAAAATACGTTTTGTGTGCGTTTGTATTAACATACGTGTATTATTGTATCTTGTGGTAATTATTTTCCACGCTTTTTCATAGTTTGATGAGGAAGTTTCCAAATTTTTTATTAATGAAGTTGCTTCGCCTTCTAACGCATTTCTTAAATAATAAAATTTTTGGATATCTGATAAACAATTATTTGTATGTATCATTGTACAGTATATGTCATGAAACGTTACCCAATCATCAAATTTTCCCGTGAATGTAGGGATTTCGATCGGCTGAAGTTTTACAAATGAAAATTTGTGACTTGCTTTTTCACTTTGATCAGCCTGTATTAATTGTCGACCTTGCGCGAGTGCGTTATTTCCCTCTAATCTCTCGTCGACTTTTGACAATAAATCATAGTATAAGTCTTCGAATGTGGACCTATATTGTACCTGTTCATTACTAACGTCTAATATCTCTATATTATTTTGTATGGCATCGAATTCGCTCCATGCTTCGCGTATCTTTTCAGCCCGTAATCTTAATTGCGTTTTAACATTGGACTTTGGGTCATCCAGAAATGTTTGAAATCGTGTAAGCTGCCCTTTGATCTGACCGCGACGTAGAACGAATGCTGCTAATTCATTATTATCGCTATCCATTGTGATCGACCTCTACCCACTATCTACCGTTTATAATGTTATGATGATATAATATTTTGGATATAGGCTTAAGCACAATTTCCCTAACGGATTTATTTTGAGTCAAGGACGAATTAATAAGACTTATAGGAGGCCACTTTTTATTTAAATACGTGTTAAATTGAGGCTCACTCACCTGATGCTGTCTTCTTTCTTGAAGCTTTTTACTGATCTTCTTCCGTGAACTTGTAATTCAAAATACTACAATGCGTGTAATAATATTGACGCGTACGTTACGATCCGGTTCGTTTGGACCAATGTTTCGGCTCAGTTTCAATTTGAATAAAAAAAAACTAATGAAATACTAGTGGACTGTATAATTGATTGATATATTTTATTAATAATACTTGAATAATAATTTTAAATAATAAACACTATTTTAATTGTTATAATAATGTGAATATTACATTACGTCGCGTATATTGACCGGCATTGTCACCGACGCGTCGTTGATATCGAACTGACGACCCGTGCCTTAATATTAAAAGTGTTATTGCCCGATCCATTGCGATATCGTAAATGATAATAATGGCTGCTATACATTATCGATAATAATATTGTACATTAAACAGGAACGTTTAGTAAACTAAAATTGATTAAGAACATCTTAGGTCTACAGTTGCTGATGAGAGATTAAACTCTTTAGTTGTATTGGGAGTAGAATTGTTGACCTATTGGATATAAATAAAATTGCACATCAATGGTCAACTTTAAAAAACCGAGGACTACAAATTTAGTGTTAAGTTTATTATAAATATAATAGGTATTATAAGATATTTTTGTTGGTGTAAAAAATATTATTTGAATAATATTATAGTAATTTATTATATTATGTTATCAAATTATAATAATATAGTTAATATACAACAGTATTAGAATTTTTATTATTAAAAATATTTTTTTTTTATTCTAATATACATGTCAAGGTATGATAAGTTAGAACTATAAAGTATTCGAAATATATATATAAAAAAATATGTATATTTTTAAGAGATAGTAAAATGGAGAACATAACAAATTGTATTGTTATATTATATATTGTAATATTGTGTAATACACGTTGACTAATGACTGACTACTATATAGGTAGCAGGAAGTTGTTGATCGAACTGAGACATTTTTTGTTAGTTAGATAGTTGGCAAATTAATGAATTTTCCCCTTCCCCCTCTTATTATTTCGTTTGGGACGGTCCTGGCCCCATTCCGTGGATAATCGCGAATTTACTGCAATATGATATAATAACAGTCACATTATATGAATATAATATGCAACGATGCTGCATTCATTTATTTAATCAGTGGCGTACACAAGGGGGGGGGGGCATAAGGGGTCAGATCCCCCCATTGGCTTTTTTTTTTTGTTTTTGCTTACATTATGTACGATACACTATAACGTAATATTTTGTCATATTATGATCTATCAGGCTATTGAATTTTGACAATTTTGTCAATACTGAATAATACCATTATAATTTTATTTTTCTTTATATGTGGCAAAGTAATGTTTAATTGGTCGAAAATTTAAATAGTCGATGACGATTATGATTATACTTTATTATAGCTTATCTTATTATTTACAGAGACAACTATATAATATATATATATATACAGGGTGTCCCAAGACGATTTGACATGAAATAACTTTTGTTGTATTCAATATTAAATTTTTTTGTTTAATTTATAGAAGCTTGCGTTACATGTATAATATATAAAAAAAAAAAGTTTTTATTTTTTAATAGTAAAAATAAAATTTTTGTTGAAAAATGTAAAAAAGCGAATTTGTAAATATGATTTTTAAAAAAAATTGGCGAAGAGGCGAAGAGGAGCACATTTTAATATTGATTTGTGGAATTTTTATCAATCAGTTATTGACAATAAGCCCCGCACAAACAATGCCGTTGAGGGATGGCACCATGGTCGCCTTTAATGGATCTCTAGGAGCTCATCATGCATCGATATGGAAATTTATCAGTTTATCCAATTAGAGGTAGGTCTAAAGTAATAAAATATACAATTATTATTATTATTATTTTTTATTTAAGTAATATTATTACAATTATGTAGGCCTTCAAGAAGCAAAAATTGAAAAATACATGTCTGGTGAGCAACCCGTTAAAAAAAAGAAAATTTACGAGAAATTGGACAAACAATTAAAAGAAGTGGTTCTTAAATATGAACGTGTTACTGTACTTAACTATTTAAAAGGCATTAAGTGTAATTTTTCATTTAAAAAAATCTTTTGTATGTATATTTTATTTAAAAAATAATGTTGATAGTGTACTGTGTTGAAGTCGAAATAACGTTTAATGTCAAATATTCGACGGACCGATAATAAGGAAATTAAACATTTTCTTCTTATTATTATCATATATTTTATTATCTGAATCTGAATCTTCTCACGGTCAGGTCAGCATACCTACGGACCTAAATTCTATGTTGACCGTGTGTAAATAATGACGATATAATATTATATCATTTAAATAAAAAAATATAAATATGAATTAAGGAATATTACTGGAGATATTTTGAATATAGGATATTTTTAATTAGGATATTTGTAACGGGTATATTTTTAACGGGGGATATTTTGAACGAGTGATATTTTGGTGCATGGGATATTTTGAGGGGGAACCGTCACCACAAGCATTCCCTATGGCCCCAATAGGTGCCATACTTTGAGTGGACGCTGAACAATGTGCGCCATGAATCCACCCAACACACAATCTCAGCACTTCTTTTAAAACACAATAAACACAATCCTCTCACCCCGTTCATACACTTTCCCGATCATGATTTCCCTGATAATTATGAATCACAACTCATACTAGCTCAAGGAGTCCAACTAACAAAATCTGAAACCAGAAAAAAGAAACATCAAGAAAATCTTAGTTCCACTCAATTTAAAGTTAATGATCTCGTCCTAGACCGAACCCACAAATTAAACAATCAAATCGACAAAAAAATATCAAAATTCTTTCTTCTTTACGACGGTCCCTATGAAATTAAAAATATAAAGAGTGTAAATGCATACGAATTGGTTCACCCGGATGACAATACACCAAAAAGTACTCACAACATTGTTCATCTGAAACCTTAAATACCACCTACCATATAAGCTCTCCAGTGGTGAACAACAATTATTGTTACATCAACAGTTAAGATATTATACCCGAACAACATTATTCTTTGTGGTGTAGCCCGGACTTCAGTTCAAGTGGGGGGTCATAGGTGGTATACTCTGCCTGATCCGGAGTCACCACTATATGCCAACCTCGCTCAATATAAACGTGCGTTTCCGATTGTGCGTACAATTAATCCCGGGTCATTTAATTCGTAACTTTCCGCTTTCTCCCCCCCCCATTCCCCGCCTTTTTCTGTCACTCACTATTTTCTTTTAGATTCGTTGGCCCCCATCGTGCAGAGAGTCGTGGCAAACAGTCACGGGAGACACTCCTCTTTTTAACAATACCGGTGTTGCGATGACGCCTAGGTGCCAGTTGGACATGGAATTGGGTCGACCAGATCCGGTCGCCTTCGGGCCGAGGCGGTCCTGAGTGTGCACTGTAGGGAGCGTTGGCTAGCAACTGGCAATCCCTATCGACGTACATCCACAGCCGAACCGGCCATCTGCGGTCCAATGTCAATGTTCCCGTGACCTGGCAGGGTGACCCCCAAAGGTAAAGGAGCTACCAAGATACGCTATTTGACCGCTCTCTTATCGCAACATGCAGGAACATAATTGATAGCCCCCCTTAACAATTTGATAGGCCCCACCATGGCTTGTCAAGTGTGTAATAAGTTTGTCCAGAGTAACCTACTCAGTGTAGGGCCTCGATGTCCTGACTGTACCTACACAATAGTTTTATTTTTATTTTTTTTGTCTTGCCCCTTCCACATTGCGTTCCCACAATGTGGTCGTAGCCTAGTTCTGTCGTGACCCCAGTTAAGGCATAGATGACATAGAAGGCATAGATTCTATTTCCCAGTTAGGTTTACCCGTTAGGCTTCTCAGAGTACGTCATCAGTTAGGTCAATCTCATGTATTTTGTTAGGTTTATTATTATATGATATGCTTTGGTCTGGTATTTTACGATATCTTATTTCTTTTATTATGTATCATGTACAAATTTATTGTTATTTTTATTCACAATTATTATTCAGTTATGCGTCACTTTCTAAATATCATTAAACTCAATTCATAAATCAATTTTTTATTATTATTATGCATTTAATGTTGGTCATTTATATATACTATTATTTTATTGACATGTCGTTAAATAGTCGTGTCACCTTATAACTTACTATTCTATTTGATACTTAAAATAATTATAACTTTCTCTCATTTAAACATTATTTCCCTGTCTGTAAATATTTTTACTCTCAAAATTTAAGATTCATACCTAAAATTCAGTGCTTTTCTCTCTTACAATAAGTGGTTCTTTATTCCCATACTGACGTTGCATTCTCAACAACTTTTTTTTTGGGGGGGGGGGGTGTAACGTCACGGAATTTTAGTCCCCTCGACAATGCCTCTTTATTTATTTATTTATCTAAATTAAACAATTTATTATTTGAAAATACATTAAAATAATGAAATAGGTACCTATATATAACCTAGTGATCAATTTTTGGATATTTACTGAAATCGACATAGGTATTTATATTTATTTATTTATTTCGTATGGCTGGTGTCGTATACGCTGATTACTTCAGACATACACAAAATTAATGCACGTATGAAATGTAAACACTTTATTAAAATCACGTCCACTGTCCGGTAGCAATCGAGTCACACGATCACTACCTACAGACTGACCCCTTTCTTCCCCGTACATATTCCTTATATATTAATCTTATACTCTAATCACTATCGAATATTATCGATAGTTGTTTTAACCTAGTTACATTAGACAATAATAAATTATTGTTTAATTACACAATTGTTATCTTAACCTAATTGCATGTTTTTACAATATCGTCTATGAAATGTTAATTGTTTTGATTTACTACTTATTACTTATAATTGTTTTCTTAACCTAGTTCTTAAATACTAAACATTACTTATTACTACATCCTTTAAATTGTACCTATATTAAAAGCCTTATACAACACTGGTATACAAATCAACACAATTAATGCCACAATATAAATCGAATATAAATCATAACATGAATATAAAATAAAATAACTACAAATAAAATAAAAAATATAAAAATGTAAATAATTAAATAAATAATAAAAGTAAGAGTACATGGTCATTGTTTACAGATAAAATCCATAGTCATAAGGCAATGTCTAGTTTTCAAATCCATTCTAATGCTTCATTATTTGCCGCATCAATTCCCTCAATGCCCCGATTTTACCTTCTTTTCGGGCAATCTTCCACAATATGGTGTATTGTTTGGTTATCATGGCCGCAGTCGCACGCAGGGCTGTCCTTAAGACCCCATTTGGATATCATGGAGCCGCACCGGCTGTGGCCAGTTCGGATTCTATTAAGTACGGACCATACATCTTGGTAAGTCCATGCCTTCTATTCCTTTATTTGGGTCTGACACTAGACCACTATTTTTTACATCAGTTGATGTCCAGTTTTTACGCCATTCTTTTATACCCTCAAAGTTTGATAGTGCCAACTCCTTAGCCGTGCTCCACGGGGGTTTCCTTGATTTTAAACTGAGGTTAGGTGTACTTCTCAGCATTTGGTATAACAGGGACCTTTTCGTCTTATCAGCGTTGGTTGTTGTTCTAAGCAGTGCCTCCTTCCTGCGTAATGATGGTGGCAGAATATTAGTTAAGACTAGTAACCATTGCCTTCGGTGTGCTTTTTACTGTACCACAAACTATTCTCATTGCGCTGTTAAATTGTGTGTCAATTTTTTTCGTAAGTGTACTGTTACACCAGACTTGAGCACCGTATTCTGCGGTGCTGTAAACTAGGGCCAACGTAGCTGTTCTTAGAGTCCTGCCATCTGCTCCCCAGCCCGTGCCGGCAAGTTTCTGTATTATGTTGATGCGTGAATGTAGCTTCTTAGTTTTTTTCTCAATGTGTTCTTTAAAGGCAAGTGAGCGGTCGAGAGTGATTCCTAGGTACTTGGGTTTGAAACTGTGTTGTACTTGTACACCATTGAAAACCACCTCTAGTTCTTCATAAGCTTGTTTATTATTTAGGTGGAATGCACACACCTCCGTTTACGTGGGGTTGGGTTTTAGTCGCCATTTATAAAAATAATCGCCTAGTGTAGCAAGATCGTCATTTAATGTGTTGCTCCCGTCTTTTAATTCCCTGCTTTGGTGTACGATAGTAATGTCGTCAGCATATTGGAACATAAGTCCTTTGGTTTTTGGTATATCATGTAGATATAGGTTGAATAGGGTTGGTGCAAGTACTGAACCTTGCGGGAGACCATTGTTTGCTGTGCGCCATTTACTTCCTTTGCAGCCCATAAAAACCTGATAGCGACGGTTAGTTGGCATATTTTCTAGGAGAGTTACAAGGTTTTTACAAGGTTAGGTTAGGCTAAATTTATACATGAGTCCGTGTCTCCAAACAGGGTCATATTATGCAGCAGAAAGGTCGACAAATACAGCACAGGATTTTAACTTGTTTTGAAATCCCGCTTCAATTAGAGTTGTAAGGGCAAGTACCTGTTCCTCACAACCCTTATTTTTTCGAAATCCTGCATGTCCAACTGGAATTAGTTTTTCAATATGGGGCCGTATGTGTTCTAAGATAATTCTCTCGAGTAAATTGAAAGGTACACTCAGAAGTGATATTGGTCGGAAATCTGGAGCGTCAAGACCATCTTTCCCGGGTTTAAGCAAGGCAATGACCTTAGCTCTCTTGAAAAGTTTTGGCAGTTGTCCCCTTCTAAGTATTTCACTATAAAAACATGTTAGCCATGCACGGGTTTTTGGTCCAGAGAATTTAAGAAATTCCGAGTAAATTTCGTCATACCCAGCAGCTTTATTTATTTTCTAACTGAAGTATGAGGTTCTAGTGTCTTCTTACAGCATCTTAATTCTGACCTAATTATTCGTGCGTGTTCCTTGTCCATTGCTAGTTTACTCATTCCCGTTAGTCTGGTAGCTACTTGATTCGGGTCGATTATCTGTTGTTTCTTACTACCCTTGTTGACAGCCCCCATTCTTTTGAGAAGACCCCACGCCATCCATCTTTTCAGTGGTTTTCTAACACCTTTGTTTTCTTTTTGTGTTTAGAGCTCTTACAAGATTATCAGCATCATTGTTGGACTTTGTTTTTTGAAACTCTTCGAAAAGTTCGGTGCATGATTCATCCCAGCCAGGGATGAATTGTTTTCTAAACTCTCTAGGAACATGTTTATATGCCGTTGCTTTGACTGCACCAATAAATCGTTCGTAGCAGTTTACTGTTGGTAGTATCCATTGGATTACGTGGTCTAGTTCATTAGCATATTCGATCCATTTTGCCTTTCTAAAATTCCACAGTAGTTTTGGTAAAGAACGAATTAATGGCACTTATAGGCCATATTCCAGGAGTACAGGTCGGTGTTGGCTATGGCCTATGAGGGAAGTCCCCTAATATATGTCTTGTCGCTATTGTAGGACCGTCTAGGCTATTCCTTGATGTAATTCTAAGATCAGGGGTCTTTGCGCCACCTGGCTGACCTAAAAGTTCCCATATCCTTAGCGTTATAGATAAGTTCCAAATTGTGTAGAGCAATCCATTCTTGGAGCACTTCTCCGTTATCGTCATTTTGATCATAGCCCCAGTCACTGTTGTGACCGTTAAAGTCACCTATATACATGGCTGGGTGACTGAATAGTTTCACCAGCGGGTTTTCCCAATTGACATTAGGTGGTTTATATACATTTATTATTGTGACGTTATCTATTGCAGTTTCTAATATTTCCATGTTATTCAAATGGTTACTTTAGACTACTCGTACATACGCTGTATCAATATCATTTTTGACATAAGTTGCTGTACCATATTGCTTATGATTGATGGCTCTAATAAATGTGTATCCAGCTATGTATCTTCGTTTTGGCAAGTCGGCTTCGTCGGTTGTGTGTGTCTCCTGAAGGGCAATGGCATCCACTTTATTGTTGATCATGATTTTTGATAATATTTCACATTTGGCTTTTGAGATACCCTCAATATTGAGGTGACATATCCTTAGATAAGTACCAATATTTAGCGTCAAGTGGTCCTTAAAAGGACCATTTTTGTTAGGCATTGTTAGTGTTAATTTGTATTGCTGCGTATCAGGGAATAGTTGATGGTATTAGTTATACTAGTAGATTGTTTATGCTTGTTAGCGGTAACTAATACTAGTATATGCAGGTGAGGCCCCGAGCAGGTACTTATATAATATACCTAGAAAATAAATATATATGGTAGGTACATTTAAAAACTTCAATAGTTTTTGTCGAGAATCCCCATTCTTTTAATTTTGATTCTGTATATGAATCCATAGTATAACTAATCATGCACAAATGTATCAAGTTGGCATGAATAGTGAATGAAAGACTAGAAATATGTGCAATGACTGAAAATGAACAAGACGGTGATGAAAATCGTACGTTTGGTGATGATCAGTCTGACATTTACATTAATAAAGGACAGCCACTTTCATGTATCGATATTGAAAATTAACTTGAAAATTACGAACATGGTGTCCAGGCTCACATTAAAGAAATTCACCCAAATGCACAGTATGTAAGTATGTTCATTGTTCAGCCCACTCGTTAAATTTAGCTGTTTCTAAATCCTGTAGTGTGCCAGCCATAAGCGATTGCCTTGGAACTATAAGTCAAATCAGAGATTTTTTTATTTATCTAAAGCGGAAGTCAGTTTTAATTCAAAAAATAGAAAACTCGTCAGAAACACCATCTGAGAAAACTCTAAAAAGAAGTTGCGAAACTCGTTGAATTGGAAGGTACCATGCCGTTCATGACTTTTTGGAACTTTTTGAGAATGATGAAGAAGCGTTGGAAGATATTTCTAAATCGAATCACAATGCTACATCTGAAAAAGCAGGACAACTTATAATCTCTATGTTAAATTCAAAATTTAGTTTGCTTGTTTGTTTTGAATAAAGTATTTGCATTAGGCTTAGTCTTATTAAAAGTTCTACAACAAACAAGTATAGATCTCAAAGAAGCTTATCATTGGCACAAAACACAAGACAAGAACTTCAAGTGATTAGATTGAATACTGAAAAAGAATCTATAGTGACTACTACTTTTAATTTATCTTCCAGTCTTAATGTCTTATCCAATGACAAAATTTGGTCAACAAAACCGTAGTTTTAATGCATCATATTTCGACTGCTTTGAATGGCTTGAATATAGTATCATAAATGACGCTTTGGACTGTTTTGCTTGTCATATTTATAGTTCTGGGAACAATAGCAAAGATACGTTTAATTGGTTTTAAAAAATTGAACTTGAATTGTCTACCTGATAATTTATTACTGCTCGCATATATTATCCACGATCCGATGCAGTGGATTGCCTACCTAGGTGGTGTCGTATACGCCACGCAAAGGCTTGACGTATATAACAGATATATTTCGGTTTCCGATTCCCAAACCGTCAAACGAGTAAATTATTGATACCTGCGGTATTGCGTTTATTTAAGTTCTCCTTTTGGTGACCACGATAACGAGTACTGCACAAAAGGATAATTAAACTAGGCTCAACAGGATTTACACTATACAACTCTAAGGTTACTTTACTCCTCGAACAACTGACCACGATAACGAGTACTGGATGTTCGGGGGTGGGATATCTTTAACCTAGGCAAAAGTCTTACTCTTTCTCGACTGACCACGATAACGAGTACTGGACGAGAAAGTAGGTATGACAGTGTCTTACTATACCTTTACCAAAGTGGTACTCACCACAAACGTTTTCGTACTCGCAAGTAGTATCACTCTAATAAATATATGACGGATAAATAAATAACACTTGGTTAAAAGAATTAAATGTAATAAAATATATAAAAACAAACAAATAAAAATTACGTAAGATATTTCGGTCGTCGACTACGACAACCACGAGAAGAAGCGAATTGCCCCGCTCCCGTCGCAGACGTTGCCTTATGTAGTCGTCATTTTGATGACTCTGCTTTATTAAATTTTGCTTCGCATGTAGTAGGTATAATCGCTATTTCAATTTTTATCATTTATGTTTATATACAACAGTGGCTTAGATGTATGTGAATCACTTAAAGTTAATCTTACCATAATATATGGACATATGATTCAGGGAACGCTGGAATGGACAGCTAATATAGCTGACACTTCGTGTCACGGGATCAGCTAGTACTCTATATATTAATCATAACTTTTTAATTAATTATGTACCGTTTATAAGGTTAATGAATACTAAATGAAAATAGTTATATTAGAATATATTTTTATAAATGTAATGCCAATCTCTTGTTTGATGTTTTTCCCATCCCATTGACTATTTCCTCGGCCGTCGTTATTGGTATGTCCCTGTGCATTTTTAACATTGATAAACCTGATTTGTCCAGTTGTATTGCGTAAATAAGTTTTAATGTAGTCGTAATGTAGAGAACGAACGTTCTCCTGATGCTGTTGTAACTGGTAAAGTGATGACAATTTGAAATAACTGTATAAGTTTCCGAATTACATTGGAAGAATAAATCTGTTACAGTTATTTTAGATTGTTCAGATTGTTGTGAGCGTTATCGCTGATATTCAAAGCTATTATGCCATAATTTTAACTCAGCACAGCATGAATATTCATTTAATATATTATCATTCTTTTGATATTTTCATAATCTAAGATATCTTTGTAATTTTCTAGCAGTAACTTAAATTTGTCTTCAAGCTGTTTTGTAAATTTAAGATTAGGCTTTGGTATTAAACAATCAAAACTCTTTAATATGGACTAATATTACACAAATCGATTATGTAATTGCTGTATAAAATTATCTAGAAATGGGATGAATACTCCTACTTAGTAAATTTAATAAAATAAAAATAAAAATGTAATAACTTTCCGGGGTGTCAACGTCTACATTAGTTCTGTGTGTTTGCCGACCAGATATTCTGGGAACACAAACAGCAATTTCCAATGCATTGCACATTTTTTCACCTGACTCAAATAATATTCTTTATCAGCATTTAAACGTGTTGAAATATACAATTAATATTAGTATTCAATCATTGTAAGCATACGTGTGCACAGATCAATAGTGTATTTGACAATTAACCTTTCGTTAGAACATCACTGATTACGATATCACTTTCCATTGTAACACGGATGTAGAATGACCTCGACAATGCATATATATAAGCCTTTCAATGTATGTAAAGGGCACTTGCTCACAAACAACCATGGCACTGATCGTGTCAGTGATACAGTCCAGTTGTACGTTACATTTATATTATAGTTATATTACAGTATATACATAATCATAAAATCGTGTTACTTATTAACTTATTAATACCTAAATCGTTCGTTCAGTCAAGCTTCAATATTCAATAAATACCTTATGTAAAAAAAAAGCATATACAATAGCAATTATAACAACTTTTGCTCATAAAAAATAATTAAACATTTTTTTTTTTTAAACAAATTTTATCATGAGTAGTTAGGATACATTTTTATTTATAATAATAAAAATTGATTAAACATTTTTAAACATAAGAACATAGGTGATAAGGAACAAGTTAAGTCTCAGAATCTTTAAGCCAAACTGGCGGACGAGGTACTCTACAAACTTTTTTGTATATTGTAAATAAGGTACTGGTCTAATTGACCCCCGCCCAGAAGGCAATTCCCCCGCCACTCAGGTTTAGTTGAGTTAGCCACTTACATCTCTCGTATTTTCGATGTTATAATCAATAATTAATAATTTATTTAAAAATAATACATTATACATTTATGATTATACAGAACAATTCAGGCGATAAAAATAAAAATATGATAATATAATATTAATAAATAAATCGTAATACGTATAATAACAAAGTCTGCAAAACTCTGCTATATCCTTCAGAATAATTCATAAATGATGTTATAATCAATATTATATGTTATATTATGATGTTATAAAATGTATAATATACTGATAGACTGCAGAGTGCAGCTAAAAAAGGTACGAGATCATATAACCATAGTCAAGGCCGATTCCAAAAACATAAAACCCAGAGGAAGAAGTAACGACCTAGCCTTAGTTCATGATTTTAATTCTGGTTTGCATGCTTATTATTCAATAATAGTAATTGTTCTTTTTGTTATTGAAGCTAGTCTTCCTGTAAATATTTTCTTTCTTACTCACTTCTTAAAGTGCTTTAAATACACCCCCCCCCCCTCTCATACACATATAAAAGATTTATGCATTTTTATTTTTATTGGTTATAATAATAATAATTATGATATTAACAAGAAAAAACAGTTATCATTGACACATCGTACTGTCAGTACGAGAGGGCCGTATCTGGGGGGCTTCAACGCCCTCGATCAATAAATGTTTGACATTGGGTAATTTGTACCTAGGTCTTATTGTTCATCTTGACGAAGTTCTTAACCGATGACCAAGCCAATTCAATCGGGTTAAGCTCGCAATGATATGGAGGAAGTCGAAGTATAACCAGATTATGTTTTTGCAACAGGTGAATCATACCCCCGGATATTCGTACCCCCCGGGGGTATGATTTTCCTAGGTTAATAGTACCCCCAGTACAAATTTCCTAGGATTTTTGTACCCCCCAATATTATATACCGGGGTATAAATATCCTAGGATAATAATACCTCCACGGGGGTATGAAAAACCTAGGAAATTAATACCCCCGGTATAAAATTCCTAGGATATCTATACCTCCCAACATTTCATACCAGGGGGTACGAATATCCTAGGTTTTTTATACCCCCGGTATTATATTCCTAAGATATCTATACCTCCCAAAATGTATACCGGGGGGTACGGTTATACTAGGATATCTATACCTCCTAAAATTGTATACCGGGGGGTACGAATATCCTAGGATATCTATACCACCCAACATTTCATACCGGGGGGTACGAATATACTAATATATCTATACCTCACTAAATTGTATATCGGGAGGTACGAATGTCCTGGAAATTTAATACACCAGACATAATATTCCTTGTGTATCTGTACCACTCAGAATTTTTTATTGGCGGTAAAAATATTGTAGAAAACATTATGTGCCCCATTAATATTCTAATCTATAGTATTAATGTTTTTTTTAGAAATATCATAATGAATAAAAATATAATAAATATAATATTATAATTAAATTATGTATGTACTTCAAATGTATTTCTTTTATTAGATTCATATATTTTTTATGTAACAAATAATGTTTATTATATTTAAAATCAGTTGAATAGTTCCATACGTCTACGTCTGCAAGGTTAAACGTAAACGAATTGATAATATTATAAAAGTATGTGTTAATTCGTAGAAAATATAAATCATTACACAACGCACTTATTGTACCTACTACACTGCAAATGTTTGGCAATATATCCACGATTATCTTGCACTACAAAACAAAATTGATCTCTATTTTGTATTAAATGGTTGGTATTTAATTAGTAATAGCCAAAATAAATTCCCTAATAAAAAACCACGAAAAAAACCCTGAAAAACTATAATAAAAGTAACCTTATAATAAAATTATGATAGTAAAAAATAAATAATAATAATATATTTAGTAATTGTATTACAATGTCAATAATTTATAAGACAATAATAATAATATTTTTAGTCATAATAAATATGTATTACAATGTCAATAATACAGGTATATATAAAAAAAAAAGTTATAATATTAGGTGCAATGTGAATAATACATATTAAATATTAATACATAATATTATTATTACATAATTAATCATACATAATATAGACAGACCGTCTCCGCTAGAAATTATAATCTCTTTCGTTATATTCCATGGTTAAATGAGTAATCATTGAATCCAAATTTAACACATCTATTACATAAACCCACTTGCCTACTTTTTTTAAATTTTATAAAATTGTTTATGAGGTTATTTATTTACAGAGTTTTTTTTTTTTGGTCTAAATTTCCGGGGTCATTTTTTTGTGGTACCATTAAAAATATAAGTGTATTATTGCCCACCGCAAAATATGCTCTTTACACTCAAAATTCGTTGCTGCACTAATCGATGCAGCAGAAATTTATATGCATTACGTTTTTTTTACCAATTCAGTTACACGATATTTGTTTCAGAGTCATTTGTCCCATCAATAACTTGTATTTCTTACAAGGGAATTATTTTTGACATAGGTACATAATCAAGTTTTAAAAAGTTAAATGGGTGGAAGGGCAGTGTAAGTTGTTTATTGTTACCGTGGGTTAGTTTATTCATTGAGATTATCTATAATAATGTTTATTGTTTAACCACCAAATTAATTGTTAATAATATGATTCAACGTAAAATGTATGTTATAAATGTTTATAAAATGTATGCATGTGAAAATTGATTTGTGCACCTGACACAAATACAGAAGTGGTGCTTCAATGGCAAGCCAAAGACAAATATTGTTTAAAAAAAACAAATCTTCCATTACGTGGATGTACGGCCCAAACATAGACACCAATAATATAATAGGTAGTTATAATACCTTATAACATACAATTTATAATTAACACACGATTTAATAGGTGGAACAAGTACTAGTGGACGTAGAATGGATGGCGGACGTCTATTCGACTCGAATACTATGTGTACCTAACGTTTTTTGTATAATTAATTGTAAAAGGTAATGATAATGTTAAATGTTGAATGACAATTGCAAACATAATTTCTTTTATTACGTATATTTTATTACGATATTTTTTACGTTATGTACTATATTACATATTTTTGCTGTTGTAAAATTATTATAATTTATTTCGATGTATGTATAATATTTAGATTTTTTTTTAAATTGTTTATAATAATCATAAGATATTTACATTACTATACTACTTCCATACCTCTATACATACTGCCTTATAATTTATGATAACTGGTAAGTACCTATAACAGAGATTAAATTGTTAAAATGCATTAAAATTATTAATTTATAAAATTGTAAGATAATGTGGACTGTTTTAGTTTTTGCCAGCAAAACAAGTATTCTAAAGAATTTTCGACCATGAAGTGTGACAGTTTGTAAGTTTTTTAAATTTATATTAAGGTTTTTCTTAATTGTTCTTATCGGTATTAAAATATATCAGAAACACATGTATACTGTTGTCTGTTTTCTTTGATATTATCGTTTGAAGTTAAAATAGTTCGTCTCCTTCGCTTTTGTAGTTATACAATAATAATAATGTGGCTTGGCTCGATGCGTTAGCTGCAACCAGTCGCGTTCTGCGACTGAGAGTAAGCAACGCCCGCTACTACTAGTTCCGGGTTTTGTAGTGGTAAAAATCTTGCCACACATACTCATCCGTGTTAAAAACCTACAGTACCCTCCCCAACAGTTTGGCAAACTAATGACCTTAGTTGTCAAAGCCTTAAACATAATAAAAATAATAATAATAATTTAAGTTAAACCTGCGATGCAGCAGAAGCGATTATTATAATACTTCACTACAACCCCCTCAATAAATTTGTATTACAAAATTCAAAAAATAAAATCAGGTTATCATTATAATATTTTAACATAGGTAGTGTACCGTTGCTGCGCACCTGTCAAACGAAACCGATAACCACTAATTAATTACTATACGGTCATCTAGGTTCCTTCTATCGTAGCGTGGAGTGTAGGTACTGATCAAAGGTTCAGGGAATTTGTTGGACGAGTGTCTAGGACTATTGTTATTCGTTGCGATTTGTGACATTATCGTTAGCCATAGACAGTTGGTTTTTTATGTATGTATATGTAAATACATACCAAACAATGTTGATAAACATTTAGCCCATGGTTAATAGCTGATAAATTCTTCGTAAAAATGTAATGTTGATTTCATTGTATGTCTTGCAGACTAGTGATACAAATTAAAGGTTATAGGTACACTTAAGGATATTTTAGACAAATTTCAGATTATATTTTTCATTACCGTATTCGCCTTCATTACGAACAGTTCAATACGAATAGTTTGATTACGGCATGTCGGCATATGAGTTTTAACTGTGTACTTTTTGTATCTTGTATAAAGATTTTGAATTTATGAATATTTTTCAACTGAATCATTAATCAACTCAATAACGGGTAGGTAAATATTTAAATATTTAATAAAAATTAACAACTAACCTATAATATCATAATATAGTGACTTAGAAATGTAAAATGATTAACGAATATTAAGTGATTATTTAATCTAAATTATTGATAATAATTAATAACCATAATAATTGAATGATATGAATAATTTATTATCCAAAAATATCTACAGTACAGATATTAATAACTCAGTAGCAAACAACAAGCATACCATATTTTATTCTGTAAAATAATATTTTCATAGGTGAAACTTTTTTTTACAATTATTATAATTTATAACTATTCAAAAATCAAAAAGAAATTGTAACTTTTATTTATTAACTGTTTATTGTAGCGTTCTTTGAGATATGATTAAACATATTTTATACACTTTCACAACTTCACTGAACGCAGATCCTGAATAATAATTTTGTAAATGGATTAAAATTAACTAACAAAAAATTATTTATAAATATATTAAATCTAAACGTAGAAATGCAGCACTACGCAACTACTGCTGCACCCATTTGAAATATAAATTTTGAATAATGAAATATTCTGTGCATCTAGACAAACAGAATACACATTATAACGCAGTAGCATAAACATATTTTTGAATTCTGTCGCAAGACGTTAAATTAAAGTATTGTGTCATACATTTCATCGATTTACAATTTTTTTAACTCATGTAGGTACCTTATTTTTTGCAAGCTCAGCTCAGCTTAATTTTTTATTAAGAGAAACCACTATTTTGAATACTATTTTCGATTTATAGATTTTTTAAAGTCGTTTTAATTCATAAACTTGTATACTAAAACCAAAATTGACTGAATGAGAGTTATTTAAAAAAAAATTAATTACATTTGATTTTGAACATTTTTTTTTTAATTGTATTTTTTTCTCTTCTTAACACCAAGATACAATCTTAATTATTCTTATTTAAGTTATGATTTATTTGAATTGATTAAATATTATTACGTATTTTGAAATAACATAGTTCAAAACATGAATTTTATGGTATCTGAAAAAAAAATTCTACATTTTTTGGTGTTTTCTTTTAATAATACATTTGAAATTTCTGTTAGTCAATGCTTTTTTTCAATGAAAAAAATCAAAATCAAACGTTATTTAACAAAAAATACATAAGTTAAAAAAATGTTGAGTCAAAATAATTTATGATCCTACAATATAGTTTAATGTTCAGCAAACAGAATTGAAAAATATGTTTAGTGTATTAAGTTAATCAGTTATAAAGTGTATTCTGTTTAGGTATAGTCACACTGTTATAATATGTGACACACTGCAAGACGGCAAGCACGGTAAGCATGTACCTATATTGTAAAGGTGTAATTGGAACAATTATTGCAATTTACCAACCTCAACTAAATACATCTTTTGAAAAATGATTGACCCCCGCCTCTCGTTCAACTACTTAACATAACCTTTTTATTTGATATACTTTCTATAATAAAACATATTGCAAATCACATACGTAAATCACTCTCATGGGGAAACGTACAACTCTCCCGAAAACTATGTGCAACGCCCTTCCCTCGATATACATTTTTATAGTATTATAGACAAATTTATATTAAATAAATATTAATATTAATAATTATAAATCAGTTCATTATAATTTCATTATTTTTTTGTCAAATTAGGTAATTTTCTTAATAATTATTTTATTTTTTATTTTATTTTTATTTTACGGAAATAACAATAATACAAATAATCAAGAACTTATTAATAAAATTATTTTTACCTTTTTTTTACAAATAGACTCCTTTATAAATATATTTTGAAAATTGCAAATTTTTAGAGTTTTGAACCTTGATGATAGTACTATTTATTTTGTATTACAATACTCATAAATCATTATATTGTATTTCAGGTTTTGTTAACTTGTTAAGGGATTATTATAAAAATGTTCAGACCGTGGGAATTAAATACTGATAACGATAATAACGGTAAGCAATGTTTATGTGTTAAAAATGCTTTCAAATTGTATACAAATTTGGTATTTCCAGTAAAAACATATTATTTAATTCATAAAATATCAAATAAAAAAATGGTCGGCAAGCGGATACCACTCTGCTGTACAATAGGTATCGAGTCTGTCACTTTCATAAATGTGTTAAATTTTAATTCAATGATATAAATCATTGTATACGAGTAGAATAAAAAGGGGGATTCGGTAACCGCATACCTCATACCTCAGCTGCCGCGTGTCGCGTACGTACGTGACGTATATTTCCCCCCACCTCCGTACTATCCCGCCACGCTGCCCAGTCGGTCACGTACGTGACGTATATTTTTTCCCCCTCCACCTGACACCCGCCGAAGTCGGTGTTAAAAATTTACAAAAAAAACCCAATTGAGTGAGAACTCGGAACCTAGAGCTCAACTATCAAGCCACTACACCACCATTGATATATTATAATATTATCGTATATAGCCACACACGTGACTGACATATATATTTTATTTGCGTACAGTCCCATCAGATACGTAATCAATTTATTATCACTATATTATTGTACACGCCATATTATCGTATACACACTATCTTAGTATCCGTTATGTTGCCAACATGTATTTTTACCGCGCCCCCGCCTGAGAAACCCACCGCCCGCGACCGAGCCATCCGAAGCCCGCCGCCGTCCGAGCTCCTCGCGCCCGCCTGGGGAAATTTGACTCACGTGACCAATGTATATAAAATCTATTTTATGTTATTATTGTACATGGTATATTATTACATAATCATTGTGAATATTTTACTGTTATTTAAGAAAAACATAGATGGGTAAAGCCTTTTGTATATTTAATCCTCAAATGTTTGCCGCCAGCACGTACTTTAGCGGCACTTGTGACCCAACCAGTCCACCATACTAAAACCTCGACAAAATCTATAGAAATATATTGGGATGAAATCTATTATAACCGGTGCGTTTGTCAAATGCCGCATCTATTGTTAGTTGGACGACTTGACCCAACCAGTCCATCGTTGTATAAACATCTATTGTTAGCGACACGACCCGTCCATCGTAGTCGACATGTGTGAGACAATCCTTTCAAATTATACCATAACTCTATCCTTGAGGAATTTACCCCTACTTAATATTGTCTCAAATCGATAGACACTTGGCTCACTGACCACCGACGACTGATCCGTCTGTTTTCAGTCTTATACCTCGCTACACTTGTCTTTCTCCGTTCGCGTTTTTCCAAATTTTTATAATTTTTCAAGTGTTAATATGGCTAATTCAATTGCGGATAACACAGGTTTATCGAAGAAGACTACTCATGTGCCCCCGACGCCACCTTCCGAACTCATCGAATCTACTAGCTATACGGTTGACTTTGCGGCCCGTAAGTTCGTTCATGTCGGTGTCGACTCAACCGACAAATTTAAAACCGCTGTACATATAATAACTTCTTCCCGCCACGTAAAAATCACTTCCGATTTTTTAATGCGTATTTTTTTCCTATATGGCGCATATTCTATCATTCTTATTAGATAAGCCTCAGTTTATTCGAGTCATATTTCACGAAGATAATATATTTAAACTATCGAGTATGGTGTACATCGGCGAAAACGTCCTAATCATTGAAGTGAAAAATCGAGAAGGATGTATAGTTATTTTGAATCGTAAAGATCTTATACAGCTACAAAGTTTAGAACATTCTATTTTTGAGACCATTGTTCGAAAAGAAGTATTCACGGCCCCGATAATTTCAAAACAATATGAAGAAATTTCCAACTACCTAGAAAAAAAATGTCACGAGATGGATTCACCACCAAAAACTTACGAGGAGATGAAAATTTACATTAAGAACACAGAAGTTGATCAAGCCGTTCAATCGACTCCCAACGTTGCATGTCAAATACAGATTTATGCTGTGGAACTATTAGCGGATAATTGGTTAAATCGGAAGAATGCAATATCGTATGAGGTAATTCAAAAATATATATATTGCTGTATAAACAAAAATATTTAATACATTTTTATTTTAGTTTCATGACGAACTACTCACAATAGATACACCTATGATGCAGGACACCAACATCACGCAGAACAATCCACTCGAATTCAAGCGGCCAGAGGACGATATTATAGCTAAGGTGAATTATAAATATATTTTTTAAATAAAACCGATATTTATTTTTTTTATTTTTACAGGCGTTTAATCATATCGATGAACCACAGCCACAAGATGATGCATCACAGTCATTCGATGTAAACGATGGACCAGATTATTTCAACCAATTCAGGACACCTTCGCCATGTCATTCAACATTCGCCCTACACCCGACACCAGTACGCAAAGTAAAGCGACGACTATACTAATATTTCTATACAATTAAATAATTTGTGTGAAATAAAAAAACATGATATTTAAAAAAAGTATATTCATTTATTAGTATTAAGGTTTACATGGTTCTTACTTCTCCATTAAATGGATTGTAAGTTATAATTTGGTCATGTAATATTAAACAATATGCTGAAGTGTTGGGTGGAAACGCCTCATGGGCTTCGAATTCAATCCTTAGGTCAACAGTAGATGTTTTTACGTTGTCGTCCTGTCTGCTCATATCGACAACTATAATAGGTGATAGATTTTTGAAATCTGATCTAGTCAATAAAGGTGTAACGTCGTCATGACCGTAGTAAGATTTTTGAAATTCTGAATACGCGCGGTATAATGTAGCTATTTTATTCTTGGTGAAGTCGCTTTGAAAATCTTCATAGGGGAATACTTCCGAGTTCAAATAAACTTTCAAATTTTTTATTTTACAATGGTCGAAATACGACATTGTTTTAATTGCACTATTTTTCCTATCAGTTTGAAATCCGATTATAACATAGCGCGGTTTTTCTAATTTGTTCGACGTTTTTACTTTCCAAGAGTGTGTTGTATTTTGAGGTAGAAATGGATATTCTCACAACTCCCACGATCTAAACGTGCACGTAAGTGGCTTTTGACTGTTTAATACTTTCAGTAATTTTATTTTTTCTCTATCGCTGACTCTAACCATAGGCATCCTCCATAATATTTTCGTGATATTTATATGAACGTCTTTTAGTTTAGGAGCGTCTACGACAGCTTTATCATTATTATCATACTGCTTAATCGCATTTATATCTAACGAGGCTCGATTTAAAATAAGTTGCTGGTTAGAATTTATTAAGATACGTTTATAATCTTCGCAAAAACCAAACAAATTTTTGAGGTTAATACATTCGTTAAACGCACGACGCACCGCCTTCAATAAAATCTTTATTAACATTTTTCTTTCTATCATTATCCCAAGCAGCGTTAAAGCGCGATGTAATATCTGATTTATTATACGAGCAATATCCTTTTAGTGTTGTCATATAGCTCTTCTCTAAGTTTGCTAAATTCTTCATCCTCCCTATAAAAGTTAAATAAGTAAAATAATTTTAAAAATATAAAATTGTATTAACTCACTGTATACTGTAGTGCCCATGGGCTAATGTATTTAGTTTGTCCTCTATACTATTCTCTTATCATCATAACAGTTGTATGTTAGCTTTTTTGTTCCTATCGTCATAAGCTTGTGCTTGAATGATCTGATTGAAACGTTCTTCTTATACACCTCTAAACCAGCTTCCCCGAACAAACATTTCCTATGGCCCTCTAATGTCATATGGTTCTTAACCACATGTCGCCTTATCCCCTTCGCTTTAATTTTCTCTCCTCCTACTCTGTTGTCTACATCTTTTTTCTCGTCATCTTCCCCAGCATACACGTTGAAAGCATAGGACTTAGCTCTCAACGCACAAAATTCCGTAATAATATTAGCGTCCACCTCGTCGGAAAAGAATCCCGGCTCCTTCTTTCTGTCTGCCACATAACATGGATGGTCACTGGGCAGGTTAGCAGTGTCCATTCGATCCAACAAGCTAGGATTACTCGCCAAGTCCGCATAAAAGTCCCTAGTATTGATATGATATATCAAAGAATCTGGAAAAATAATGATGAATTAATATAATATGTGTGTATACATGATATGAGTTTTAGTATATTTACCTGTATCAGTATACATGAGAGATAATCTAGGGCCATAGTGTTTCTTCATCACATTGTAGTGATGGTCATAAATTTTAGTCTTGCGAGATTTCAAGAACAGAAAATCCTATTAACATAGTTTAAAAAAAAAAAATATTAAAATTATAATAAGTTGTATATAAATATATTATTTACCAATATAGATCGGTTTAAAGAACTCTATGATTTTATTCTCTAATGTTACAGCCGTTATATTTTTATGTTTATAAACAGTACAATATTTAAAAGTTGATCGGTTTATTAATTTCTGTAATCGCTGTTCGTTCGAAACAAGTTCCATTTTAATTCTAGATCTCATCGATTCCATTATTTTCCCTGAAAAATCAAAATGTTAGTAAACATTTTTAAAAAGTTTAAAATCAACATACCAAATACACTGTTGTTCATCAGTTTATAGAATTCAGTCTCAAACTGATTGATAGCCTTCTTCCTCATCCCAGAGTTTAAATGTATGTATTTCGCCAACCACGGCGACTGTTTGAACTGCAATACCCTGTGAACCTAAAGCAAAATTATCATTAATATATTTATATTTATATAAAATCATTATATTCAAACATTTACCTTTTTAACTTTCAAACCATTCGCCATAGCCTGTTTCAAATTACGGTAGTGTACGATATAGCGTTCTCTAGATTCTAGTGTTGCCATGAGTTTACGTATTTTTGATCCACTGGGTACACTACCGTTTGGTAAGAATGGTAGATCATTATGATCGTCATGCAATTGCCTCGGATACTCTATATCGACTTCATACATCCGCCCTATCTCAGATTCGTCATCTAAATTGTCTAATCCATCGAGTGTAGGTTCTATCCATTCAAAGCCACCATATGGCATACACTCGGACATCGCCCAACCATATAAATTATTACCTATAAAATTAAAAAAAGATTAAAAAGTTATTAAAAAATAAAAAAATAAAATTTACTTACAGTCCTGATAAATTATCCATGAGTCCGGTTTACTCGCATCATATTTAGGTGTTTTCAAATTATTTGCCTTACCATAACGCATACTTGCTTGCGTAAGACCTCCGCGTATACCTTTGACAAAAAACAAAATAGTTAGTTATTATTTTTTTTTTTTTGTACATTTTTAACTCACCTTTTTCACACATCAACAACATATCGTAATCCCATAAAAGTTCAAGTTTTATGAAAGTGAATTTTAAGCACGCATCAAAGCTTAGTCCGGGAGCAGTGTAATAAAAGGCGGCATCGAGGTTATATGTTGTGAGGCATATGTCCCGAAAATTTTCAAATACATCTGCCAGCAGTAATACGTCTATTTTTAAATATAAGTCACTGTACTCGCCTAGAGTCTTACAATCGAAATGTCTCCAAACTTTCTCGGCATGCTGGTACTCAATGTCATCAATATGTTCCTCGGTCAATGTACTGTAGAATACATTTTTTGGTGGTAGTGAAGTTAAATCCAATTTCGCCCAACTATCCGTAAACTCGTAAGGATACACCCCCTCCCTTTCGTGTTGCCAGAGCCATATCATCGCATGAAAAATGTGTGGAAGTTTCTCTAAACTTAACGAATCCGGGTGTTATCAAATTTTTAGAGAGAGTAGACAAACTTGAAGCCATGAATCTGAATGTGTCTATAAATCGGAGGGTAAATTTGTTTGAAATATATTTGCTGAAAGAAATGAATTTTTCCTCGCTGTTTGGAATCACTGTTGTACTGCGCGCATCGTACCCCAGCTCTACAGCAATAAAGTGTGCATCATAATTGCTTAAATTATGCAGGAAACATGGTACGAAAGTGGAGGTCTTCAATGCTAGATTGCATGTGCTGCATATTGTCTGACGAAACTGTCCCGATAAGTGACAGTGGTCCCTCACTTTCCCGTTTATAGTAGTAAAATCCTTTTTACATAAATTACATTTTACGCTTGTAGCATATATATCTTGTTCTTCCTCACTCATAATTATATCTACATTAGTCTTCAAAAGGTCTTCGATTTTCCTGGATATTTCCACAACTGTCTCAACAAAATGTTTTGCCACTTCCGCATGCGTCTCAGAACCTCGGTAAATAATTACTGATGTAGGAATATTATATTTTTCAAGCAGTTTGTTAGGTATATTATCCGCCGTTTTCACATATATACCATAGCTCATAGGTTTATGTTTTTGAATTACTGTCGTGTTCTCCCCTTTTTTCTCGTTTGTCTTCACCAATATAGCCTCAAAATCCGCGTATATGACGACTGGGTGTCGTTGTGTTTTACCCCAACCTTTAAACTCTAATATACTTCCCTTTGCCGGCATGACTGGTAGTATAGGTTTGAGCACCCCACATATCTGCCTATGTTCATTCAAAGCATCCTGTCCACACAACTTAAATTTATGTCTTCTTTCGTCAAAACTCATAAAACACCTCTTACAAAATACGACTCTCCTTATGGGCAGTTTTCTGTGCACGTATGAGGCGTGAGAAATGTGATATATACGTATAGTGCGAGTTATCTCCGTCTGTAATCATTAGCAGGTCAAAGTGGTCAGCCTTCTCCTCATCGACTATACGCAGCGGGTACACCTCATACGTAGGATAATTCCTAGGTGGCTGGAACTTCTTTTCGAGCCCGTAAACATTAACACTCACTCTAAGATTATTTTTTTGAAATTTTACGATGTCGGTCAGAGGTGTTGGGAATGAAATGCCCTCGAAATTATATTTCTCTTCGTTTATTACTTTTGCATATTTCATTGTGAAGTTTATTCCAATACAAAAAATAAAATTATTCATACAAAGATTAAAACACGACTTTAAACAGTAAACACGACATAACAACTTTAAAAAGAATATCAAATTTTTTAAAAAAAGGTGGGTAAGTGGATATAGCTTTGCTGTACAGTAAATGTCTAGAGGGAAGTATTAAAAAAGAATTAATAATAAATTATTGCATACGAAAAACTATTCTGAAGCCTATATCACTAAGTATAATATTTCATTACAATATGATGTTTGATATTGCTACTAAAAAAAATTATTTTTCTATTAATATTACAATTAATTTTTGTCTAACATATCGTATTGAAAAATCACACTATGAGTATTAAATATAATAATTAATAATATACTTTGAAAGTTTCAAGTTTCCACGAATTATATTTTTAAATTAAAACCAAATAACTACAATCGTTATTTTCTGTTAAAAGATCTAATTCCTTCCAAATTTGATATTTAAATTTCTAAAAAAAAAAGTTTAATGGTAATAGTTATCTATAAAAATTTAATATTTCATACATTTTTAACTACAGAATAATAATTTGCAAATTTTCATGGTTTTGATGAATTTTGTAAAAATTTTAACTTCCAAAGCTCATAAAGCCATAACAAATTATTATGAATTAACGCTTAACTTTTTTTTTTAAATTACTCTTATAACAACCTATGAGGAAAATTGTATTATGTTTTTAAGTTTTTAGGGAGAGTGAAAAACTACTTACCAATTGATAATAGTTATTAAAAATAAAATATAAAAATAAAAATGTCTCTGCCTATTTTTTTTTTTTTTCATTGAGATTTTAATTTAAGACTATTATATCTCAACACTTATCATATATAACATAATAATAATAATCATGCCTATAAATAGCTCAAAAACAGTCAAACCATTTTGTAAATTTTATCATGTATGGAAAATAGTCATATAAAAATTTGGTGTTAATTTAATGCTTTTAAGATCATTCTTTTTTGAGTTACACAAAAAAAAACAAAATCTGGTTTTGCATATATATTCTCATTTTTCTATATATTTATTGTTTTTTCTTACGCTTTTAAAAAATACTGGGAATTTTTACTTTTGACTACCTCAAAGTACCAACTAGAATTTATTTCCTACCAGAAGTTATGCTGAAGTAGAAATTTGAAACATTGTAACTGCTTCAAAAGGTGATATAGACACAAAATAACACATCATTGTAACATCACGTTGCTCAGAATCTAAAATTGATAAAAAATCGAATATAAAAATTTATTTTTTTTAAGTTATTTTATTTACATTTATTATGGATTAATTTCTCGTATATTATACCATAATACATTTAATTTCAACATTTATTTAAATTTTTATTTTTTTAAATAATTGATAAATTCTAATTTACTTAATATGTATCATGGAAGGAAGACAATGTACAGGACAACATACTTGATGCACAACTCAAACAAAAAGTGTCATATTCTAAACGGCACCCTCAGTCAGATAATATATTTGAAAAAGGTGATGAAGTTCTTTTAAAAAATCTACGTCGAGAAGATCGAAAAGGTGGTTGGGTTTTTATGCCATGGATTGGACCGTTCATGATATTTTAAACAAAAAAAAATGCATATTAAGTCGAGGGGGCACTGTTTTAAAAACCAAACAACTTATTTCTAATATCAAAAAATATTACAGAAGTGGAGATAATAAACCAGCAAACATAAGCCAGTATGAAGACGGTTCAATATTTACTGTTCTTCCTCCAGATTTGTCACCTTCATCGCCAATAAAAAAATATTTTAATCCAGTATCTGTCTTGTGGATGAAAACAAAATGCAGACAATTAACTTACCTCCTCTCAAAAATCCAGTGACAAAAAAAAACAAAAAATTTAATTTATTGAGTGAACCCAAAGACATAATAACTATTGTTGGGGACGGAAATTGTTGGTTTCGCTCAATTTCATATTGGATTTCTGGAACTGAAAAGCATCATTTAACCATTCGAACGTCATTAATAAAAGTAAATTAAAAACCTAAACATCAATTTTTGCAATTATTTAATTGTTTGTGTTATTTTGTGGTTTACAGGCCTATAGAGAGAATGAAGCTGTACAAAAAATTGTAGGAGACGTAGATACGTATATAGCTTTGACCGGAATGGAGGAAAATGGTTCTTGGGCCACAGATATTGAGATGATGGCTACAGCATTGTATTTAGAAATTCACATCTATGTTTATACAAAAACTAGCAACGTGTATGATTGGCATTTTTTGGGGAAATCGGGCAGTTATAAAAATGGTGCCAAAAAAAATCAAAAATGTTTATACATCGAACATATCAATGGGAATCACTTCCAAGTAGTAAGAAGTGTTTAAAATTGTATTCATTGTAAATATGACAAATAGTGATTGCTATTTATTATTATATATTTTTTTTTTTTGTACATATTTTATATTTTTATATTTTACTATAATAAATAAAGAACAAGGTTGGTTCTAAATACAATTATGACTTAAGTTTAACCACCTGACGCTTGATGCAAAGATATTGATAAAATAACACGATCTGTGCCAGAGACTTAACTCTGCAAAACTTTAAATGGTTCCTGAAGTGCAACCTATATCGTTACCTACAATGCTACATGAACATCACTAAATAGTACATTTTGGTTAAACTCAAATATAGAATTTTAAAAATAAACTTTTTATATTTAAAGATTTAATATGTTGCAAATTATTTGTATTTACCTTTAATAATATTGTAGCTTAATGGACCTGCTACGTAATCTATAGAATTAAAAAAAAAATGTATTCTAAAAAAAAAAATAATAACATATTATAGCCATTAAATACTATACTATGAAAAGCTAATTATTTGAGACTGTCTACATAAATAATATGTATAAACTCAATTAGTTCAAAATACATGCATAACAAATGTACTAAACAAAAAAAAATATAATTTTTTTAAAATTTAAACTAAAAAATATTAATTTATTTTTTGTACTTGATTACAGTATGTGCAATAAGGCAACAACAAAGCAATTCAACTATTAAATTTTAAAAACTACATAATTGTACTTTTCATTTCAAAATTATTTAAATAATAGATCCTATGATTGTACATAATGTACAAATAATTAATAATAATACATTTTCTTAAATTTCTTTTTGTAATAAATAATTTTTAAACCCAGTTATTTGCACAGCCAAGTATGAAATTGTAGGAGTTAAAGTCATTTTAGGTTTTTTATACCTCCGATATACAATTTTGTGAGGTATAGATATCCTAAGATATTCGTACCCCCCGGTATACAATGTTAGGAGGTATAGATATCCTAGTATAATCGTAACTCCCGGTATAAATTTTGGGAGGTATAGATATCTTAGGAGTATAATACCGGGGGTATAAACAACCTAAGATATTCGTACCCCCCGGTATGAAATGTTGGGAGGTATAAATATCCAAGGAATTTAATATCAGGAGTTATGATTTCCTATAGGATATTCGTACTCCCCGGTATACAATTTTGGGAGGTATAGATATCCTAGGATATTCGTACCCCCCCGTATACAATTTTAGGAGGTATAGATATCCTAGTATAACCGTACCCCCTGGTATAAATTTTGGGAGGTATAGATATCCTAGGAATTTTATAACGGGTGTATTAATTTCCTAGGTTTTTCATACCCCCGTGGAGGTATTATTATCCTAGGATATTTGTACCTCCGGTATATATTTTGGGGGGGGTATTATTATCTTAGGAAATTTTTACCGGGGGTACTTTTATCCTAAGAAAATTATACCCCCCGGGGGTATAATTTTTAGGAGGTATCGTTTTCCTGTCACACCGGCGCCAGAAATATTGGCGCCATAGCGAAACCATGTTTTGACACCCTTGCCCCCCCCCCCCCCCCACACACACACTCCTAGTTTGGGTAGTAGTAAAATTAAGTTTTTTAGTAAGTTAAATAAAATTAGTATGTATTTTGTATCATAATTTTAAACTTTATTACCTGATCGTACAATATTGTAATAAGGTTACACATATTATTTTATTAACTTATAAAATTGCCGCATTGCGTAAAAGAAAAAAGAAAAAGAAAAATAATATTAATTTGAAACTTATAACTATAATTAATATTAAAACTTTTCTAGATTTTAAATCAGAAAACTGTTTGATTGCTTCTTCATAGTTTACTTTTTGGGCTAAATCATTTTCAATTGACAAAATTGCTAACGAAGAAAGTCTATCATCTGTCATCGAGGAGCGCAAATAATTTTTATAAATTTAAGTTTAGAAAAACTTCGTTCACCGGACGCTACAGTAACTGGAATCTTCATATTCTTAGAGATATCCATGTGTAAGGTAGGGTTGCCAGATTATTATTACTAAAAACCCGGACATATTTTTAAAAATATAAGTATCAAATTCCTTAGTCTAGAAATTCCTAGATCTAACCTATCTCTTTAATTTCCCTGTCCTAAATTTAGTTTGTAATAGGATTCTATCTTTCTATCATTGAATATGTTTTCCATTTAAATATTTTGAAAGAATAATACTGAAAAATGTGTATTAATTTATTTATTATTATAATCAAATTTATTTGTAAATATTTTTATTGTTAAAAAAAAATTAATTATTCAGATAAAGTCAAACTGTCTTCGGCTTGTTTCGTTGAATATTTGGACGAGTTGTGGACTTTTTTCAACAAATCTTTGTTCTCCAAAATATCTTCGTAAAACTGTTCGCAAGATTTAATTTCAAAGCTTGTTTTAATAAGAAGTGAAGCTTCAACCGTTTTTACGTCCAACTTGTTTCGCGATTTGGTCCACGTACTGTTCATAAGAGAAAAGATACGTTCAACAGCTGCATTAGAACCCGGTAGAGTAAAACAAAACTCTACTACTTTGAATAAAAAAGAATATTCTTCTTTGGCTTCAGATATTTTTTTAAAAATGAACAACCATTTATTTTCTAAATCTTGTTCATGCCATTCGTCGTTTTGTTGAGTATATATTTTTTCAAATAATTTAAATTGTTCGAAATACGCTTCTTCGTCTATTGTTATATTTGATGTTGAAGAAATTATTGTAATTGAATTTTTAGCATTTTCCCACGTAACTAAAGATTTTGAAGTCAATGTTACCCATGCCATGGATTTTAAATCTAAATTATGAGTATCTGATCCAGTCCAATTTTTTAAATAACTATGACAAAGCTCATAAAATTTGTTACACTTGTCATCAAACATTTTTTTTTTATAAGACCATCATGTTCAAGTTGCTTTAACAAATTTAAGATTTCTGTGGTTAGAAACTTTTCTTCTTTTTTATTTTGAATTTTTATCATAAGATTTTCCATAATATACATTAGTTCAATTGCCGATAAATTTTGACTTTCCACTTTTTTTATATAATTATTAAAAGTTTTTAATTGGCTGTGCAAAAATTTAAACCATAAAAGTGAACATTCATCTTCAAAAAAATTTTTAAGAATATAAGGGCAATTTGATTGAGATAGAAAATATGATTTTAATCCATCAAACATTGATATTATTCGTCCAATGGCTGGAAATAGAGAGAGCCATCTTGTTTTAGAATGGGAAAGTAGATCTTTATACTGAACGTCAACATCATCACAAAATTCTTTTAAATTTTCGACACGGACAGTATATATGTGAAAAAAACCACTTTACACACGATACTATCAACATCAACAGGTAAGCAATCAGATGCATATTGAACACTATTGTGTATTATGTGTGCACAACATCCCATTCCTAAAATATTTCTATTTAATGTTTGCTTTAATTTTAGAAATACGTTGTTTTTACCTTTTCTCAACATGCCACCAAAATTAGTGTTGGTGTTATCTGCGGAGAAACTAATTATTTTATCACTTAAAGCATTTTCATTTAAAACTTTGACGATATGAGCGTGAATGATTTCTGCGGTCTCTCCGGGTAGATTTGAAAACTCTAAAATTTTGTTTTGAACTCCCAATGTAGACGAAAAATAACGAACAATAACAGGGACAAGTTTCATATATTTATGGTTTGATGCATCGACAAGAATAGACACAAAATTTTTTCTAAGTTTATTTTAGTAATTTTAACAACAAAAGGAGCGAGCACGTTTACAGCTATGTCTCTAGATTTTGTACGAGCAGCTAAAAATTGTTTTTCATTAAATAGTTTACGAATTAAACTTGACGTGCAATTTATAGAATTAAAACTTTGATTGTGAGAAATTGTATGATAAACGAACGTTAATTCTTTCGCTGCAAGTTTTAGTGAAGTATCGTCAGCTTTTAAATTGTTAAAAAATGTACGTACCGAACTAAATGAAGCAGCATTTTTGGCGGTTTTATGCTTTTTTGTTTTTAAGTGGTCCGTAATATCGGATCGTCCACCATGACTTACTGAAAACGGACTAGAGCAAATTGTACAAAACACGTCATAGTCATTATCACTGCGCACTTTTTTTAAAAATGTAAACTCATCTTTTAGTTTTTCTGTAAAACGGCTTAAACGTTTTGGTGGCATGATAAAAAAGTACTTAAAATAAAAATAAATAGTTATAACAAAATATCACAAATGCAAATAGTCATAAAGAAATACACGTAATTAATAATCATAAGTATAAGACAAATAGTCGATACAAACAAATAACAACGAACTAAATTTGTTCTTTTCTATGTGCATGCTACCACGCCACTAGATTAGATTAGATAATAATATTAACAATAATAAAATCAATGATATTAGTTATTCTTATTACCCAACAGAGGAAATTAAAAATAGATCAAAATTAACGTATCGACGAATAATATAAATAAGCGGCGCGCGGCGTATAAATTATACCCGGTGTCCCGGTATTCCATTCAATATACGTAATAAAAATAAATTGCTATTTTCTCAACTATAAATATTAATCCGGGACATTTTCGTGTCCCGAGGCCTTTCTTCGGGACACCGGGACAAAAGTCACAAAACTGGTAATGTCCCGGCAAATCCGGGACATATGGCAACCCTAGTGTAAGGGAATACATCAACTAATTCCATATCGTATATAAACTGGAGCGCTAATTTGGGTGATCCTTTGCCAATTGGTAAAGTGAACTCAGATGTTTAAGTTCACTGTAAAGTTCTACGGAATTTATATCAGCACTATCTCCTTCTGAATGTGCTCCATGCAGATCTTTACAGCATGCTAAAAGATGTTCAGAAGATGGTAAATTTCTAAATTGTACGAAAACCCCCATAATTGCTTATGGTTTTCAAATTGAGTAAATCTTTCTTTCATAGATTCTCTGACTGTGTCTACAAGAGTAAAGAAAAATTTTCTTTTAAAACCTTCTTTGGCGCCAAACAAAAAATCTTGATCGTTGTTTTCATCAAAAAAAGTTTTCTTACGTCGTACTCGTGCTTCTTTTATGATTGGGTCTATACCTAATAACTCTGCTATTTCTTTTGAAGAGTTTGACGCATCTGTGTACCCTGTTTCTTGATACTTGTTAATATATTTGACACAATTATCTAATAATGAAGACCCCATTTCTATATCCATTGTAAACCCTTGCATAGATTTACTTACAATATTTACTTGAAATAATGAATCATACCAAACATTTAATGAAATCAATACCTTGAAGTCAAGTAACTGATTTCCTAAACTGCTGGCTTCATTTATTGTAGCAGCATCTGCCTTAGATGATTCCGCAACTTCAATTGAGGTCATAGAGCTAAAACGACTCAACCCACAAAATAGGTTTTTTCGGAGACAAGTTTCTTCTATTTTTCATTTGCATTTTTCAAATCACTGAATCATAAAACATAACTTAAAAGTTGTTTTTGAAGAATAAATTTGTGTCTTTTTAACTATATATAAGACATTTACGAACTTTAAGTTTTCAAAGTTGTGATGTTGGTTAGGACACTCAGAATTTTCATAAATGAGTAACTTACAAAAATGTTTGATGGTTAGTCCACCTCTGTAAATGTATTAATTCCCTTTGACTTACATTTGCATGTATATAACACAGTTATATTAAACAAAGTGTTAATTATTAAAAATTAACTAAACTTGCATGAGAATTTTAAAAGTTTCATGCTGAGAACAAACAAAAAATTACTTTATAAGTAAGAGGATTCTATATTTCTATACTTATAAAAATTATACCAAATAATAACAGCAAACCTTTTAAATGAATACAATTTTCAGTCTTATTTTTAATCATAATTTTGTTACTAGGTATAGCTATAAATGTGATACCATCTGGGTCAAGTGTGGTAGTGCAGTCTGCTAGTTCAAATCATACTTTTAACAATGACCAGAGTAATGATGTTGATATGTCTGGTGTTGAAAAACTCAGTGATTCTGATCAACCACCTGGTATGCTTTTTCATTACATACTTACAGTGTTATACTTTTATTAGTAATTTTTTTTCTAATGGTATGCACTTTTATACTTATTTCCAGTTATAAGTACTTCTGACGAAAACGCAACTGTTACTGACCCAATGAGTGAATATTTAGGTTCTGTTGATCCATCAACATCGTATACGTCAAATATAGTAGTGCAGTCTCCTTTCTCAAATCATACTTTTAACAATGACCAGAGTAATGATGTTGATATGTCTGGTGTTGAAAAACTCAGTGATTCTGATCAACCACCTGGTATGCTTTCATTACATACTTACAGTGTTATACTTTTATTAGTAATTTTTTTTCTAATGGTATGCACTTTTATACTTATTTCCAGTTATAAGTACTTCTGACGAAAACGCAACTGTTACTGACCCAATGAGTGAATATTTAGGTTCTGTTGATCCATCAACATCGTATACGTCAAATATAGTAGTGCAGTCTCCTTTCTCAAATCATTCTTTTAACAACGACCAGAGTAATGATGTTGATATGTCTGGTATAGAACCATTCAGTCATTCACTTCTGCAATGTATGTATAATTTATTCATGCTTATAATTTATATTTTTGCTTTGTATTATAAATATTGTCTTGGATGCTTAGCTTATTTTGTAATTAATATTTGCTCCTTTCAATATGCTTTACTTTAATAGTGCATGATGAACACCAAAAAGTTGTTAAATATAGAAAAGAAAAAAAGCCTGTAGTTAAGCGCTTACAAAAACATGGTAATTATTATTTTCTACTGATTGAAAATCTGAAATTTATTAATCACTATATAGCACCATATTTTAAATTTCATATCATCAATTGCTTTAACTTGTAACACTGATTAGCAAGAAATAAATTTTGTAGGTGCTCTGAGTAAAATAAATGTCAGTAGAGTTGGCCAATTAACACCAAGGTGTAAACAATTTCACTCAGACAGTGTAGTTTTGAATAAACAACTGAACCGCTTGAAAACTAGATGCATTAGTTTTAAAAGTCGCCTGGCAGCTGCTTCCAAATTCCACAGTCAGTTTTTTTCCTCCAATACATCAAGGAAAATGACTGCAGCTGGCGCCATTTTCACTCAACTACAAATTAGAGAAACCCATAACAAGGCAAAAGGAAGACGTTTTACAATGGAGGAAAAGTTACTAAGTTTATCATTGTACAAACAAAGTAAAAAATCGTACCGGCTACTTTCTAAATTGTTTACATTGCCTTCAAGAAAAACGCTATCCTCACTTTTGTCCAAAATACCGATTAAAACTGGTTTAGATGAGACTTTTTTGAAAGTTTTGGGAGAAAATGTTAAATATTTAAAAAAAAAAGATAAATTCTGTGTTATACTATTTGATGAAGTCAGTTTAGAAGCTCAGCTCCATTATGATCACAATGTAGGAAATATTATGGGATTCGAAGATAATGGTTTAGGACGTACCCAAAATTTTGCAGACCATAGTTTGGTCTTTATGATAAAGGGTATAACCAAAAAATACAAACAACCAATGTCATACACATTTTGCCAGAATTCAACTAATAAACATGATTTGGCCAACCAAATAAGAAAGGTGATTCAAGCAGTAACATCTGTTGGTCTGAAAGTTGTTGCTACAATTTGCGACCAAGGAACTTCCAATAGTGCTGCTATTAGAGTATTGCACAATTATACGAAGGAATACTATTTACGAAGAAACGAAAATAACTATGATGATAACTTCTATGAGATTCAATGTGGAGATGAACGCGTCAAAGTTATTCATCTGTATGATCCTCCGCACTTGATAAAAGGAATCAGAAATAACCTCCTCAACAAAAATCTTGGGTGTACAATAAATGGAGAGCGGAAAGAAGCACGCTGGCAAGATATTATAGATTTGTATGAATTGGACAATAATATTCAAGAGGTAAGAATGTTACCTAGACTCACTAGAGAACATGTTATACCAAACGAAATTAGAAAAATGAAGGTTAAAAATGCTTGCCAAGTATTAAGTCAACGAGTAGCAGCAATTCTAGTGATGGGCACTATCGAATGGAAACTATCGACATATTCGATTGTTTGTAACTATCTAGTCATTCGATTGTTTTACCAATACTATCGAATAGTTTTCATTCGAATGAAAACTATCGATATTTTCATTCGAATAAAAACTACCGACATTTTCATTCGAATTAAAACATTGTTAGTCTTAAGATCATTACCCCTTAATGGCCCTTATCAATTGACAATTATCACACTTATCATTATCTGGTATTAATTATTTTATTAATATTTGTCACTTTGTCAGTTCACAGTTGTCACTAATCGCCATTGAGTATTGTAGTAGCTTCCCACTGTTATAATTATTAATTGTGCAATAGTGATTATTGTAAAAAATAAAAATGCCGATTCCTAAAAAAAATGCATCCATCGTTTGGAAATATTTTAACAAGGACGTCAATAAGCCGAATGTAGCGGTTTGCACATTGTGCAAGACTTCCTATAAAAGATCTAATAGTACTTCTAATTTATTAGACCATTTAAATAGGAAGCATTTTATTATACTGAACCGTGATCGTATGATTGTAAATGAAGAACGTGAAGATGATTTAAATACACCAGGTAACTAAAAGTTCATTGCATTTGATGATCAGATAATAAAATAGATGATAGTTTTAGTATAAAAAAATACTACAATAAACAAACTAATTTTTGAATAGAAACATCGGAAGTAAATCAGAGACAAGTCGATACAAGTGTTGCGATTCCTAGGCCAGAGCTAGTAACCACTGGGCCTATAGTGAAAAGACAAAAACAAATGGTTTTGTCCAACAGGTAATATTTTAATATTGAATATTGATAATTATTTGCATAGAGCAACACATCTTAATTCTTAATATTGTGTACATTTAATTGGTGTATTGAAAGATATTTAATGATTTTTAATTTTCAGATTTAATCATTATCCAACTGGTTTGGAAACATTTTAAGTTATGCCTCTGGAAGGAAACTTTTAATAAAAAAGATATAAGTATCATATATTTTAATATTTTTTTTTAATTATTATTTTATTTATTTATAAGTCTTGTAAATTATCTATTAAAAACAGTTTTACTTTTATTTTTAGTATTTTGTTGAGTATTTTCAAGGCTTGTATTTAGAAAAAGTTGTTTGATTCATTATTTTTTAATTTTTAGATGTATTTATTATCCAACTGGTTTGGACACGTTTTAACTTTTAAGTTATGCTTCTGGAAGGAAACTTTTAATCAAAAAGTTATAAGGATAACAGTATCAATAGTATCATACTACATTTTAATATTTTCTTAATTATTTAAATTTATAGTCTTAATTCTCAAATTAAACATTTTAAAATATGTTTTTAGATTTGGAACTGTGTCAGATCATCAAAAAAATGAATTTCATGAAGCAATTGTTCGGATGATTGCTGAGGACCTTCAACCACTGTCAATTGTGGAAAACTCAGGCTTCCGTTCTATGATAAAGCTCTTAGATTCTAGGTGATAATCATAGATAAAATATATTATAATAAATACCTACGGACTGTAGTACTACATCTAAAATAAAAGAACTTCTTATGCTTTAACTGTTGTTTATTATAAAAATATTTAACTAGATGCATATTATAACTTATTTTAGATATGAAATACCCAGCAGAAGAACCCTCGGTAGGACAATTATACCACAAATAATGGATAAGGTAAAAGTTAGTGTTCAAGTTTTATTAAATGCAGCAAGTCATATAGCAATTACCACAGATATTTGGACTTCCATGAACACTGACTCCTTTATGACATTAACTGCTCACTTTGTTGACTCAAATTTAAAAGAGCTAAAGACTGTAGTTCTTTGTACAAAAAAATTGGAATCCAACCATACAGGTGCTTATCTTTCACAAGTAATGAAAAAAGAACTAACAGATTGGAATATTTTAAATAAAGTAGTTGCAATTGTAACGGACGGTGGTGCGAATATTAAATTAGCCGTGCGATTAATGGATATTCCACAGATTCCATGTACGGCTCACAAATTAAATTTAATTGTACAGCAATCACTTGAATTGTCAGATGATGATGCTACAGATGATACAGGTGGATTAAAAATTATATTGAAGAAATGCCGCAACCTAGTTGGTTTCTTTAAACGGAGTGAAGTCGGAAACAGGATTTTGATTGAAAAACAAAAACAATTGGGTATAACACAAATTTTAAAAGTTAAACAAGATGTCCATACGCGATGGAATAGCACTCTATTAATGTTAGAGAGACTTGTGCAACTAAAAGAACCTCTAACAATTGCAGTAATTTCATTAATAGAAGCTCCGACTTTCCTTGACCATGAGGAATGGAAAACAATTGAAGACATTATACCATTATTGAGACCCTTCAATTGTTTAACGGTAGAGCTTTCGGCAGAGCAATATCCGACCATTTCCAAAGTGATACCATTGATAAGAGGTAATTATTTCAATACAGTAAGCCATATATTTTATTACATAATTATTTAACAATTGTTCAATGGACATATAATTTGTCTTTTAACAAATAAGAAATATAAAACTACAAACTAATCACACTAACAATAGTTTTCTAACAACAAAAAAATAATTTTATATTAAATATATTCAATTAGCTATTTTTATAAGTATATAATTTAAAAGTAAATAATTATTTATAGGTTTGCAAGGTTCGTTAGTTACAAAAATGCCAAGAACGCCAATGGGACAAGCTTTAAAAAATTAATTAATTAGCAATATAACAAAACGTTTTGATGGTTTTGAAAAACAAACCTTAACACCGAGTTTTTCAAGAGCTACCCTGTTGGATCCCAGATTTAAAAAAGTTGCATTTGGCGTAGAAGAAAATGCTAATGATGCTGAAAAGTATGTCATTTCAGAAATAGCTGATCTATTAGATACACCAAATGTTGTTGATGGTAAATATACCTAATAAATTTCTTGTGTTGAAAAATAACTATCTGGTAAATGTAATAGTAGTGTTGAATGTACTACATTTTTAGGTTTAAGGTCTTTCTATAAAATATTTTTTTTCTTTCAGAACAAGCAGGTGTTAATGCGGAAATTATTCAGGAACAAGAGGAAAATGTTTGGGAATTCCTACAATCTAAAGTTAGCAGTATACAATCCCAAAGTACAGTAACAAGTAGTGCTACTGCCTTGATGAGACAATATTTAAATATTCCCCATCAAGACTTAAAAAGTAATATTTTTAATTTCTGGAATCAACACAAGTCTGTGTTATATCCACTTGGCAACATTGCTGAAAAATATGCAATTATTCCAGCAACCTCCGTGCCATCTGAACGTATTTTTTCAAAGGCTGGTCAGATTTTATGTGCACGACGCAATAGGCTATTACCAGAAAATTTGGATACCTTAATTTTTTTAAGTAAAAATATGTAAATTTATATGTTTTCAAGGTGGTTATCAATCATTCATTATATATTCCTTATTCTAAAATAATTGCATGTAATGTCAGCTATTCATTCAAGTAAATAATAAAGTTTGTTTTATGTATTATAATATCATTATATGACTCCAAATTATTGTGGATAGATATTAAGAGCCTAAATGTATAATATTTATTTTGTAAAATATTATACTGAGCCTATTTAAGGAAAAAATAAACATACTGAATTGGCAATTTGGACCTCATAAATAAAAAATAATCTGTGATTGGTTTATGGTTATAATAATAGTAACGAATAACGACGATATAGATATCCGTTTTGCACAACCTACTGACTAGGTAGTAGGTACTGTGTACAAGTATAACTGTAATAAATTGATAATTGAATACTAGATAAAACCCAGATTATTAAGCTTGTACTCGTACAATGGTAACACTTTTAGTACTATACTACTATCCACAGTGGAATTTTATAAAATTGATACTAATATTCAAATGTCGATTGTTCCATCAATTATTATCACATTAATGTAAATGTCAAAATTCATTAAAAATTAAGCTGTGAACGAATCATACTTCAAAAATATAGGTTCCCATTTGAATTTTAAAAGTCACCCTTCAAATAAAAAAAAATATATTTAATATATTAGTCTAGATAATTTTAATTTGATTAAAAAATGTTTTCACATAGGTAGGTCATTTTTCCTTATTTTAATATTTCATAGCGAAATCTGATCACATCAAATTTGGAACACTGTATATTATATTCCAACTGTATAATTAAAATAAATAACCAATTTTTTATTGAAACAATAACCTATAGGCTATAATACACAATAATATTGTAATTATATTATAATACCTCCTAAAAATATATTTTTAAAAATAAACATGTTTTTTAACAATAGTTAAACCACAGCAACCGGATGCCGGCCGACTGGGCTGCTTTTGAAATCAGACAGGGGCAAATGCCTACCTGCCCTCTCCCAAATGACGCCAATGTGAAAAATTGTTATAAAAAAAATGAAAAATACATCAATTTGCCATTTTAATTCCTGAAATGCAATTTTTTTTATTCAAATGATTATTCGATAGTTTTTACTATTCACTTCACGAATAAACTATCGGTTGTTTTATTCGATAGTTTTTAGTATTCGGTCCCTAAATAAAACTATCGGTTGTTTTATTCGATAGTTTTTAGTATTCGGTCCCTAAATAAAACTATCGGTTGTTTATTCGATAGTTTTTACTATTCGGTCCTTGAATAAAACTATCGAATAAACATTCGATAGTTCGCATGGACTATCGACTTACATTCGATAGTACAAACTATTCGTTGGTGCCCATCACTAAGCAATTCTAAATTTTTTAGCTTGTAAGTAACTATATATATAATATGTATAATATATTATGTAATATGTGTAAAAATAACTAATTTAATTTATACAACATTTTTTTCAGCAAGGGATATAATGGACGTTAAGGCAAAGGATACAGCAGATATTTGTTTATTTTTCGACCAGATTTTCGATTCTGTCAATGGTAACTTCCACAAAGTTGTTGATGGAAAGGTGTATCGTACGGCTGTGACAAAAAACTCCCCACACCACCAACTATGGAGAAATGCAATTAAGGTGATGGAAACTATGCACTTTGTAGACAGTGTAACAAAACAGAAATGTAAATCTCAGCCACCTACAATTAAAAATTGGATACTAACTTTGAAAGGTAATTAATTTAAAATGATGTGGAAACTTTATACATAAATTTATATTATTAAATTTGTTTCTTTATTTTAACAGGATTTCAAAATGTAGTAAAAGTTATGAATGCTAATGGTGTGCATTCTCTACTATTAAGAAACTTCAATCAGGATCCATTGGAGAATATGTTTGGTGCTTTGCGGGCTCTAGGTTACAGGAATAATAATCCTAATTGCCAGATGTTTGCATCTTCTTACAGAACCCTGGTGTTGAACAATTTTCTGTCAAGTCACTCGCCTGGCAGTAACTGCGAAGATGACCAAGGTAATAGTGGGCTGATGTCATTTCAAACTTTATTTGATGCTTACTCAAAAGAAATGTTGGAAGCAGAGGTGACGGAACCATTACAAGACAGGGTTGCTGATGGAAAACTGCGAAAAAAACCACAAACGGAAATTACCCATGCTCAACTTGAACATCAAACCAATACTTATATAGCTGAATACATTTGCAAAAAACTCAATACAGTATTCATCAAAGATTGTTCAAAGTGCCTGAAGGAAATCTGCACGTCAACTCCAACAGAACAGCATGATCTAGTTAAAAACAGGGATTACCAATTAAATGGGAAATTAAATCTAAAATACCCCAATACAACATTTTGTCAACTAGTTCAAAACACAATTGATATTATTTATAAGCATTTACCGAGTATATGTCATCATTCCTCGTTGAAATGTGAATTAGTTAAAATTATCAATACAACTATTGATACCAACATTGTTTCTTGTACAACTCACAAATCAGAGTTTGGCAAAAGATTTGTAGAATTTGCGATTAAACTTTTTGTCCATAACTGGTGCACACATATTAATCGAATATTAGCTGGAGAGATGTATATCAATAGTAAAGAAAGTGACCAAATAAAAATATTAGCATCTGCAAGATACAAAAAATTCTCCAAAAGGCCTCAATTTAGAAAAAAATAAAAAAGTAAGAAATTATAATGTATAAAATTAAATTAATTATTATCCCTTAATGTCATTAAATTTAAAACGTTAAATAATATTTAAATTTTTAAGTATTCTTCTTGTTAATTAATTAATTATTTATTTTTATAATATTTATTAATATTTATATTATGCTGTTCAATATAAAAACAGCACAATGAAATGTAAAATCTGTATTTATAATTTATATTATTCAATTAATTGTTAACTTCTTTATTGTTATTATATTTTAATTAATGTTAAATAATATTTAAATTTTTAAGTATTCTTCTTGTTAATCAATTTATTATTTATTTTTATAATATTTATTATTATTTATATTATGCTGTTCGATATAGAAACAGCACAATGAAATGTAAAATCTGTATTTATAATTTATATTATTCAATTAATTGTTAGCTTTTTTATTGTCATTATATTTAAAATGTTAAATAATATTTAAATTGTTCAGTATTATTTTTGGTTTTTTTCAGTTTATTTATTATTTATTTTTATAATATTCATTATTAGTAGGTATAATTAAATGTTTTGTATTAATAAATCTGTATTTATTTTAATTTCTGTTGTTCTCTTATCACTTTATAGTTAATAATAATAAATTGGTAAAGAAAAAAAGAATTTCAATTGATAAATTCAAAAAAAGCTGGAATACGGCCGCCGCCGTAGTTCTTGTCATCAGACACCAGGATCGCAGTTTTCAATGTTCGAAAAATTAACACAGCAGTTGCCTATCTATTAGTATTCTTGTCTATGACTAGTGACTACACGTCATTCCAATATCATGGTGGTGTAGAGGTACCTTTTCGCCGTTGCGCCCTCTGGCGGCATATGGGAGACGCGCCTACCGCCTGATCACTGGTAACGTCTTCTTTTTACCCTCATATCTTTAATATGTTTCAATTGTTACCATAGCTGGTATTAGTGATGGGCGATTCTCGAAAGTAGATCGATCTTTTGAATCGATCTAGATCGAAAAAAAAAGATCGGTGACAAAAGATTGATCTTTTAACCCTTAAGCAATCGCGTGGGGGTCTAGTTGGGAGATTGTAAATTCCACCCGAAATGAACAGGTAAAAACAAGGTCTATGGTAAATTCCGCCCGGAAAAATATCCAAGTAAAAAAGGTACATGTAAATTCCGCCCGAAAAAATATGCAGGTACAAAAATAGTTCCGCCCGGAAAAATAAATATTTTTAAACTAAGCGTTCCGTGAATGTACGACGCGATTGTACTTTTCATAGATTAAAACAATTTTCTGATTATTTATTAAATAATTATATAAGTAATGACGCTGCTTTTCCTCCAAATATATGGGCAGCTGCTACAGCAGATTTGAACAGAACAACTAATGCGTGTGAGTCGTTTCATTCCAATTTTAATAAAAGTTTTAATTCTAGTCATCCTCATATTTTTATATTTTTAGACAAACTTAAACAAATTCAAGTAGAAAATTACATAAAAATAAATAGTATAAATGAACCACATAAATATAGAAATTCAAAATCAAAAAAAAAAAATATATGCAATATTATACATGCAAAATATAATTAGAAAATATAAAAATAATGAAATATCTATAGATGATTATGTAGGAAACGTGGCTCATTATTTTGGGGATTTTAACAAAAAAAAAAATAAATAGTATGGAAGTGATATTTTGACTCGTATTTATTATTATAATTATTACTATTTTAACAATTTTTAACAATTTTATATGCTATACAATATACACGACTCATAATAATATGTGCTAATTATTGATGATGTTTATTTTGACTTGTT